>JAVQJD010058573.1:0-15000 GCA_036023655.1 Nannoperca australis
AGGAATAACTAAACATTTGACACACTGAGCAAGAGAGAGAAGGAGAAGGAGGGAGAGAAGCCATGACTGAGCTAACAGCTAAGCAACAGTAGGTAGCAGCTAACTAGTGTGTAAAAAACTGTATGATTATTTTTTAGGAAAATGTGTTTTTAAGAACATAAAATACTTGACAAAATGGAGATTTTCGCAGCAGTAAGTGCAACTTTTATAAAATGCTGGCTTCATGTATTCAGCCTTAAATATAATAAGTTCTTCCTTTTTGATTGTCATCCAGTTCAGCCAGGTCATTTCTTAATAGCTTTCAGTGCTTAGAAAAGGGTCAGATCTGACTGTTTTGAAGCATAAGAAAAGTGCAGCGGTGCAGCATCTTTGGACTAAAGGTAAGACTTAAGCTCTGTCTTGTGTCTGAAGTTTGCGGTGGAGGAAAACACAGGTGGTCAGTGTTTTTTAAGCTGGTATCCAACGAGCTTTCCAGGGAGCACTTGCATGAAATGGGCGAGATGTTCCCGCCAGCACACTCGTGTTCCTTTTCCAGTTTATACGAGTCCCAGTATACACATGCCATAACACAGAAATATTTTGTCAATAGGCATATACAAAGCACTCTTTGGGCCACAGGAGAGCCATGAGAGAGTGTCCAATGTTTTTAAGAGGTCGATTCTGTGTTAAAAACAATGGACAGTAAAAAATTCCCCTCGCCGGAGGAAAATAGCCACTTTCACCGCGGCTCCCAGGATGAGTGTTTACACATGCTCAGCTGGATCCGTCGGACCCCACCTCGCTGCCGACCTGCGCCGCCGTACAAATAAACAGGAAGGCCACAGGCACTTGGATGAAGGCCACGCTCATAATTCACCAAAAGCAGTATATTTTACAGAGGACCAGGGCGCTTTGGTGTGGCTCCAGCAAAAGGAATAAACTGTTAATCCATAAAAAGGCACGCTGGTTATGCGATACAGCACTTAGGTGCCATCTGAAAGCTCCATATCCTTTTAGCGCTGGCCCTCTGTGAGCAGCGCCAGTTGATTTGGATGGAAGTTAAAAGAGAACTGTTAACAATAGGGATCGTATAACATGGATGTTGTGGTTGTTTGTTAGAAGCATATTTATGTGAAAGGGGAAAACTAGAGTTATGAAAGAAGCTGGACACTTTATTGCAGGGTTCAGAAAATGCATGAATGTAAAAATGTCCAAAACAGCTGGCAGCTCAATGAAGTTCTTTCCACAAAATTACTATTTCCATCAAGCACTGACTGCTACCACATGTAATTTTGCACAATGTTGAAATTTGACACCTTTGGAAGAAGCTGTGATTGACAGAAAGTGTTTATCTCGTTAGCGTGAAACAATAGCAGGAAATTGCCACTAAAGCCGCCGTTTTCAGACGCTTCAAGTTGTCTCTGAGCCGAGTGACTCTGCCACAAAAAAGAAAACCGTCCAGATCTCCTCCGCTACACTTAGACGCCTCAGACAAATGCAGCGAACATGAAAAGCAATCTTCAAAAGCTATCTTTATCCCTCTGCAGTTTGAAGTGCTGAAATTAAAGTTGCATATGGATGCCATCGAGACGTGAGCCACTCGGGGAGATTAACGACAACACGCGTGCGGCATCTGTGCATTCCTAAACCATGTGTGTCCTGGTCGCATCCACACGCAGCTGACAGCGACGAGGGGCGCGACACATCCACACAGATCAGGCCACGATTATCTGAAATTGCCTCTTTTCAAAGATCTCTAAGTCCAGACCGGGTTACAGTAGAAAGTCACAGCAGCAGCGTCATATGGCCGATGTTACATGGAAGCTCTCTGAATTATCCCGCCAATCAGTATCAAAACCAATCCCTACTGAACAAAGGAAAGGCCGTCAAAATAAATAAAAATTAAAAAGGCAGAAGTTTATAAGTTGTAATTGGTGTTAATATATATATATATATATTATACAGACGTTAGCTCAGTTTGTTAAACCTTAAATGTATTTTATTTATATAGCCCAAAATAACAAATTTGCCTCAATAGCTTAAAATCTGAAAAAAACATGTGAAGTTAGACACTAGATTCAAATGAGGAAAATATATTTTTTTTTTAAAGCTTAATGGAAAGGTGAAGGTGAAGACCTTCACAGGTCCAGAATGCTGTACTGCTCCAAAACCAACCTGTGGAAAATGTGTAAATTAGTTGTTTAGACCAAATCTGGAAAATATCTGATCCAGAGGAAAATATACCCAAGATAATAAGTCCCAATCCAACATATGGCTGACCTAAAAAGAGCCAAACAGAGAGAGAGCACCAACACTGGCAGCAGCATGATGATCCACCAATTAACTGCGTCCGCAGTCAAATCTTTCCAACATTTCACAGCTTAAAGTCTGTGTCTCCTCTAAAAACACAGACCCACAGCAGGACCCTACAAGTAGCAGTTAGACTGGATGTAATTGTGATCTGGCCTCTTCTCGCTCAGCTCTCATCCCAATATTCCAGCGGATTACATCCACATTGGATTTTTCTGCACCTCACATTTTACACCTAATGTACATTTTAAGTGTAGCTGTGTGAAAGTAATAGATGGACTTTCGTGACTATTAACCGTAACCCTTTTCTATTGTTAACCTTAACCAAGTAATTTAGTTGCCTGACCCTGACTTTATAATCGTTTATTTGCCAACCTTAACCTTACCATTGGGTTGACACTGAATGTAATCCAGTATTGTGTACAATGGTCTCATGTAGATGTTCTCGTCTGGCAATGGGGTTGCAGGTCTCTGACCTGAGGGGACCTGGCCCTTAAGGAACAGACATAAATAACATAGTATGTAAGGATACATAGAAAGATCACTTCAGCAACAGCTCAAATTCTGCTTGTGGTTGATCCAAAAAGCATAATAATCATTCATTAACCATTAATAAATCCATAATTTGACATATAAAGCCTTAATAAAGTACGCCTTATTAGAAAATGGTACCAAATGTTCTGCCGAAGGTGCATTCTGGGATATATTAGGCCATCAGGACATACTGACCGGGCAGGAAATATTTCACAATTAAATATACAGCAGGATGGAGGGAAAAGGCTTACAAAATACACCTCTTTTGCAATATAAACAGGATTTTCATCTAAATTGTGTACACAGCCGCAATAGTTCAGCTGGAGAGCCTCAGGTCTTAGCTCACTAATATGGCAAACAGCATCGATGCGGATATCACTCACGCAGACCCCAAAGTAAATACAACCGGGCGATTCATCCAAGGTAACAATTGAGGTTGTGTACGATATGATGGAATGCACAAAAAAACCCCATTAAACGCTAGTTCAAATATTTATATTTCTTTTTGGTATAAATATAACAGAAAGTTTCACAGTTCTGGCATTGTTTGGAAGGGCAAGGAACCCGCTCGTGTTATAAATGAGAGCTCGGTGACAGGTGGCGATGCAAAAATAAGGAGCGTCGGGGCCTGAAGGTAAACAGAGTGCTGTAACAATACAGACTGATGTGTTTGGAAGCGAAGCAGCGGACCGCAGCGACGCAGCAGCATATTTCACGGGACTGAGTCAGAGTTTTATTGCCTCGGTCAGGCTGTGAAGGAGAGGTCCACACACCGAGGGAACAGCTCCTATATCCTGGATGGATTTCACTTTTTTTTTCCTCCACGTCCACAGATTTAAACATTTCCAACGGGATAAATGTGTGTGTGATCCTGCAAATGAACACACACACACAGTCACAAACTCTGCAACTCGATCACTCTCCACTTCCCTTGATGTGTTGCGTACACTGTACAGACCAGAGGCGCTCACCCTCACTGACACAAACACACTGTATGGGGGCCTTTACAAACTGCATCAATTCCCTGACTCATGTCTGTACCCAAACCCAAGTCTTAACCCTACATAACTTTAACTTAAAATAAAATGTTTCAGCAAACTTAAAAATCAACACTAAATGTTAGATTTTACTGTTGATCCTCCAAAGTCAGACTTCTACAAGGATCTACAACCATTCCCCAGATGTTCAGCAGTCATAAACCACAATGCTTTGTATTAAGAGGCACAGAGACCGATTTGTACTCACAAAGTAGCAGAAATGCACCAGAATACAATGCTGCTGTGACATGTTTGCTTCGTCCAACATTTCTAGATGTAATTGTGTCACAGGTCGCCTGTCCCATTTCAGAAGCTCCTCCAAATGCAAAGAAATGCAGCATCCTTTTGCCAAAATGTGCCATTTCCCAAACCCTAGTGAGTTTGGATCCTACGTGGTAGTCAGGCCCGGTGTCCTTCTGCATCCCCAACCGACTCACAAGTGGTTGGTTTATTTAGGTTGTAAATAAAATAGTCCCAGCCTACCAGGTACATTCAACCTGTGTGGAAGGCGCCTGGTGATAATCTTGTATGAGCTTTTTAATTTGACGTAAGCACTTGAACGCATCACAGGTTCTGGTGTCATTTTGGGAAGAAGTTGCAGGTTCAGCCTCTGGAGGAGGATGTAGCACGTGAAAATGGACACAGCTGTTTTGAGGGAAGGCTAACACTCAACATCGGCATCTGACACACATCAAAACACTGTATGTTATACACATTGTATGTGAGCCTGCACACCTGTAGAGTCAATGTCCTGTTTCTGCTGTGTGTGTGTTGTGAATCAAGCTGTGAAATGTAGGAAAGCAGCAGCTGACTAATGGAAAGGTAAACCAATAAGAATGCGATAAATCCATGCAAAAAAGGCACTACAAATCCCTGTAAGCGTTTGGACTACAACACAATGCTGTTGTCTTTCTGGAGAGATCTCAGTGTGCATTCAACATGCTCAACTGATAATATGTTTAAGTGTTTGAGGGTAGGATATCTCCCTGAACTCCAACCTAAATCTGAGCCTCACGTCTTTAGATCTTAAGCCTTAAAACTCCCCTTAAAGAAGTGAGAACTGTCAATCTTCTCACTTACTTCGCCTTTTTATCCTTGTGAGAATATTTTTACCTTGAAAATACCAAGACAGTCAGATCTGTCCTCCGTGTGCAGCCCAGACTCGGGGGCAAAACCACGGGAAATGAGCGCAGACGAGGGCCGACATCCTGACATGCCTTTTAATGGTGCCTGGTCCCCATAATGAACCAGAGCTGAAACTGTGACTTCAAAATCCAGTGTCTAGCTGGCCAACCTCGCACGAGAGCAGAGATCAATAGGAGGCGGCTTTGATAATTGCTCAGCGCTTCATTAAAAGCACGCCAATCTCGTCGAGGATGCCCCCTCTTCTCGCCGTGGACGTGGCCACGTCGGATCAGAGGCCAGATTAAAAAACACAAACACAGTTAAAAGTTTTCCCCTTCTCTGGCCATGATGGTAAACATGTTCTGATTGGCTTTGGGAGGAGATGAGCGAGGTATCAAAGCCAGTTAATTTGCCCAGTTAGGAAAATCTGTCAGCGCTTAGAAAACCTTAAGGAGGAGGACACTGTCGGCTTAAATACGACGTGACGCGTCCAAAAGCCATGACCGACCATTTCCATCTCATAGAACAGGGCACGCGTTGTGGAGATTGTCTTTTTGTGGCTCAAACACACCAGCAGAAGCACTTCAATCAGCTCCAGTTCCTCTTGAATTCTCAAAAAATTAGATTTCATTGGCTAAAGAAAAAAAAAGAAAAAACTCGTAATACTACTTGCTGCTAGTGAAATGAGGTTCATTAAGGTTTTGATGTGACTGGATAATCACCCTTCAAAATATAAGCAGCGCTGGTAAACATGAATTATCAGGGGAGGAGGAGGGGGTGGACAAACCCGGCAGCAGCAGGACCTCATTGGTAATGCAAAACTTTAATACTTGCGACTGAAGAGGCTCGACGTGCCGAGGTGTAATGTCAGCTATCGATTGATCGGCGGTGAGGTGTCTCAGTGTCCGGCCCCATTGACATTCTCTCATCTTCCGATCAGGGAACTTGTTATATCTGTTTATGTGCCAGGAATTCCTCGTCTCTGCGGCAGCTCGCTCTTCTTCTTCCCTTTTTCTGGGAAGGAATCGTAACTGATCTTCCAGCGTGTTAGTCGCGGGTCGAGCTGTTGACTGTAAGTGCAAAGGCAATTGATCACCTTCGTCCCCCCCGTCCGCAACACACATACACACACACTTAAACACATCGACATGCAAACATACACAGCCCAGTTTTCCCTTACAGAACAGCAGTCTTTTAAAGAGCTGATAAACCTGAAAACCCTTTTAGACTCAGGTCACCATATCCAGCAACTTTTTTCATTTTTAACAATCTAATGTCCCAAAATGTTGCTTTTTATCGATAAAAGTGTGAAAGCCTTTATGTTTGGAAGCTCAATCCTGTCAAGAAATGTTTAAAAATGTATGAAAAGTTACACATGATATAGAGAAGAATAATAGAAGATCAACAGTGCATCAACTTTTTGAAGTAGTATGTCAATAATAAGTCAAATTCCTCTCTCTGAGTCAAAAAATTCTAACAACTTTCTGTCTCATAGATACGACTTAATAAGTCAACATTTTGACTTCTTCTCATTTTGGTCAATATCAGTGCAGAAGATGTGTGTTTTGAACCTCATGTTTTATAGTATCAGTCAAGCTCCAAAATCCTACATTTCCCATGATGCAACTCGATAGTAGATTATTCTCCCTCTCTGGGTAATGCCCATGCATTTCTAACTCCCTGGCCGGGTTTGCAACACACGCTTTCTGTCCAGTTCCCAAGCCGATATACAGAGTAAAGTCATTTAACTAACATCTCAATGTATTTTGAGTAATCCAGTGTTCCACGATAAAAAAGCAAAGATTAGAGAAAAGTCCGAAAAATAAACTTAATTTGTGTAGGAGCAAAAACGAAATGTCTCATTCATACACACATATCTTGTTAATCATTTAATGATCCCTTGTTTGGGAACAAACCTGCCTCTCTGTTGCATCTTCCATTCTTTTCTCCTTTGGTTTGCTCCCTCCCCACCTCTCTCCCCCCAAACGCTGACCTACAGTTTATCACGTATCACACCTCTAAAACCTGCTGTTCATGAATGCACGCCTGCACACGATGCATATGTATTTTCTCAAAACAAACTCCCAAACACCCGGCGCGAGCCTGTGCTGTAAGGTGACAAGTCAACAATGCCACCCGCTCCCCTCCACCACGCCCTCCCCCTCAATACAAAAATAAAAACACACAGCGAGTTGGGGGGGTGTTTACGTCTACACCCCCCTGGTCTGTCGCTCTCAGCAGGGGTTATTGATTGTGACGTGCGCTCGCAGTGCACCTTCCCAGTCGCCTGTCAGCCAGATGCATGCTGGCAGGTCCGGTCCTCCCCCCCTTGACAGCTCCCGCGTGGCAGGGAAGTTGTAGGGGTGGAGATGGTGTTGGAGTGGAGGAGGGGGGTTGCGTTTGTCAGAGAGCAAAACAGCAGAGGAAGAAAAACAGCTGGCAGGGCCCTTGATTTCCCCCCTCTCTGCTGTTCCTGAGCCTGCAGAAGGTGAACCCCAAGCCCTCAAACCCCTCAACATCGCTCTTGTTTGCGTCGTTGTCGTCGTCGCTACAAGGTGAGTGAAGCTGCCTGCATGTGTTAGCCTCTGTTTGAGGACACTCAGGTCTGTCACAGTGCATTTTTTCCGGTTTTTCACCCTAAAAAGCCCCTCAGGGTGAGGATGAACCGTTCCAGCCTGTGCTTTGCATCACTGTCGCTTTTCACCGCCACGTTTAGTACGACAAATCCTCCCCTCCCCTTCCTGCCCTCCGTGTAACAACCAACCAACCAACCCCCCACCTGCGCAGCTTGTTTAACGCCAGCATCTCCAGAAGGTGCATCCTGTGTGCGCTCGGCGGCTGAGACAGGTAATGAGTTAGCTCGGGGGAGGCCGACATGACTGCACGCGTGTGAGAGTGTGAAATTACCTGACACAGCTTTCATCAGCGCAAGGTGCTTCCCCCGTCTGTGTGTTCGCAGCCACAGGATTTATACACACATGTTCCCACAGAGAAAGAGAGAGATGGGGGGGTGGAACATAACATATGCCATTTGCTTTAATCCCAACCACCTAATGGCACCGTCAGTGTATGCGGCTCCACTGGCAGGATGACATCAGCAGTGAAATGTACAGAACATGGCTGCTAAATAAGTCATACTATGATTTCATCATGGAACAAAGCTCCCCTCTTTAAAACTTTAATTTAAATAAATGCAAATACTAATTGTTGTTTTGCATTAAAACATACTCTATTGCAATGTACACATGGGGTGTTATGATTGAAATTTGGTCCAATTTGAGAAGAACAGACTTAGCACCTTCTGTCTAACTGTGTCTCATTATGCATGTTTGTTTCATGTTTTAGCATGAAAAGGCTCTGTTAGATGAGCAGGTAGCAGACAAGTAGAATTGACATCAAACTGTGGTCAGGTTTGTGGACAAGTGGATAGACTTGCTTTCAGCTGATGACATGGATTTGTCTCCTGGTCAAGTTTAATCAATCTCTTCAACTTGTATAAACTTAACCACATAATTTCAACCTTATTAAACATTTAATAACCTTAGCAGTGACCTAAAAGTTGTCTTATATGTTGTCACACATGGCAGGTTTATTTCATTTTGTATTTCAAATTTGACCAAGAATGCAACAGTCTTCCAAACTTGCGTAACCTTTTTAATCGCTTATGAGCCTTTACTGGCTAAAGCTGCACAGTATTAGCCAATGTTACAGTTCTAGTCTTCACAGAAAGGTGAAAAAGCCGCGGTAGACTGAGAGTAATAACCGACACGTGTTGGGACAAGCTCGAAATACTAAATGGATCATAAGTAATAATCACCCCAGGGTTGCAGACAATAAGCCCCCCGCCCCCCCCCACCCCCAGTATCTCAATCCATTCGTCTTGGAAAAGGAAATTACTAAATCCAATACAGTTCGATAAAAATCTGGCCTGTCTGGATCGGCTGCTGGAGGATAATGCGGCCTGATAAAGGCGCTTGTTTCCGGCCGTGTGCCATCCGTCATCCGGGGGTTGCTCCCCTGGTCAAGCTGTCTGCTGCTCCTACAGATGACTGCAGCGGTTCAGCTGCTCGCTCCACCTCCTCGTGGCCTCCACTGCAGAGGTTACAAAGTTTAGTTGTTTGTTAAAGCCCACTCTTTTCTCTGCAAACTGCTTTTCACAGCGCTGTCATGTCGTGGATTACAATAACAGCCGAGTTTACTGCAGGGTGTACAACTGTAAGACACTTCCTGACTTTGTCCTCACTTACTTACTGATCCTTATATTGACTATTCTACTGTTATGCTCACTAAAAGTCACTCTGGATAAGTGTTAGTCACTACTTTGAAGGTAGATGTTCATACAAGCATTTAATTATCTCAAATTCTGCGTTTTTGTATCTGATTTTGTAAATTTTCCACTTCTTTTATCATTATTTGGTGTCAATTTAGATTTAATGTATTTAATAATGATTTAATCTAAATTGTAAGTAATTAATTGTAGTTAAATCAGTTTTAACTGGCTGTGGATTGAGCTGAATACCTGAGATGTAATGTAATCGAATGTGCTGTACATCCTGCAGTCTGAACTCCTCGCGGCTGTAGGCATGTGTTGTTGCATGGCAGGAGAGTAACACAGTAACATAGACGGGCTGCACACTTAAAATTACAGTTTAACTGGGTTCAGAGAGCCACTTAGCACCTCAAAGTTACTTAAATCATAGCTGAAGGTTTCCTCAAGGAACCTTTGGGTGTTCGTATTGTCGAGGCCTGTCTGACTTGTGTTTTCTCAACTGTAAATGTTGAAGTCTCTTTGCTTTTTTTAGAGGGTCCTGAGAAACCCTAATCGCTATGAAGTCACACAGGGATTCTACATGTAGAAATAGGACACAGAAAGGAATACTAATTGCTTATTACGATGCAGATTTGCTTAACAGCTCTCTCTCAGTGGCCTGAGGGAGAACAGGATGTGTTGTCTTTTACTTAAGGTGCCGTGTGACCTCGCTTTGACCCGCTATTAAAGAGGGACAAATGTTGCTGCTGTTAATGAGCAAAGAGCAGCGGTGCTCATAAAAAGGTGTAAATATTGGGACGCTGTCACAGACGGAGAGACGGAAATGTAGTGTTGTAGCTTCACTGTACGGAATTAAGGAGTGAAGGGAAGCAGAGAAAGGTGGGAAGTGTTCAGCTAAGTGCGCTAACTGGAGTGAGGAGCATACCAACTTCAACTGCAATCTGTCATCAATTTCTGTGTTTGACTATAGTACATATGCTTGCTGCTTTATATATCAAGACTTTTTAAAGAGTTTCACAGCTGCAGGCCTCTAAAATTTCTAATAAAATTTCTTTCAAAAGGGTAAAAGATCTTTTATTGGTCTACATACAAATGTGACAGTGGGTCATAAGTAAGCATAGTGTTGTATTAAGGGGCAAAAAAAAGATTGGAATTTGAACATCTGAAACATTTTATTTGATATTTTCTTAATTTAATTTGAAAGTAGCCACAATCAATATATTTTTTATAACAATGTATCAAATGGCACTCAGCTTTACAGAGTTTCAGCTCACTATTTAGCTGTCCGGCCGGAGTAAAAGCCCTAAAAACCTCACTGTACAGAACCTGATCATCAGCACACAGCCACAGTTAGAGAGTAGCTGGTAGCTTTGTATTTTTCACCCGTAATGGTAATGGTACTGTGTGTACCATTAGCAACATTAGCATACATCTGAATATCTCCGAGAGGGTAGTAAGTGATATAAAAGTAGGTAAACGTTCTAAGGTGATTTCGGGGTCAGTCATATTTACAACAGTTCTTTCAGTCTGCAGTTTTCACAGAGGTGTTCATGCAGTCCTCTTTGTTTTAGTCAATATGGTCCAACTCTGAGTGATTGGACTCTCTGAGAGCCACTCTGGTCACCTACCCTTCTGAAGCCCACTAAGGCTGAATAATGTGAACGTCTCAATTCGATTCACGTCCCTGCCGCAACATTTCAAAAGACACTTAATTTCATACTTGTTTACGGCTCTCTCCAGAGATCTAAAGTTCAAAATTGCATGCATTTTTAATTCCGAATTAAGCCAGGGAAGAAGGAGGAGGAGAAGCAGGAGGGGAAAGAAATTCCATGTTCACTTTGCCAGATTTTGACAAACATGACCTCCCCTCACTAGGGTGGAGGGATTATGTGGAACAAAAGTTGGCCCACTCGCCGTACCAGGGCTTAAGGCTATTGGGGCGACAGATTAGAATATCTCACCCCCTCTCAAGGAGATAAGAGAGACACAACCATCGGAAAACGGTGCAAAACATAATGAACTCGTGATCTCCCACCACCAAAGAGCATGTGTGAAGTTGAGATTCATAAATCTTCAAAACAGTAATGCAGATTTGTGGATTTTCTTCACTGCTTATGCATCTCTTAATGCTTAAAATGTGATCTGGGTTATCAAAGGTTGGAAAAATCTTCCTGCTCGTTGTCTTCTCCTCGAGGAGTCCACTTCCAGCCAAAACTATCACCCTCAGCTTGGCTGTTTTGTTGCCGTATTTCATTTCTTATTATCCCAGATAATTACAAATATGTCAGGCGTGTCACCGTATGACGTCTGCTGACGCCGGCACGTTGGTCGAAGCCGTGCGACTGAAATGACACGGTGATATATCTCACCCTCTCCCGCTCTCAATTAGCTCCCTGTGCTCCAGGTTAATGGAACTTTTGATTGGGGAAAGCTCGGGTTTCCTGGACGCCCCGTTTCCTTGCAGCTGGGACGTATGGGGGGTCGACCTCGTCCTTATCTGCTGTTGCAGAGAGCCGAGTTACTTTGCAGCACTTATGTGTGTTTCCCACTCCACCTAAGTGTACCCAACCACCAAGCTTTTTATTTGGCTTCCATTCCATTTTAGTCTGGTGTTTGTATAATGAAAGCAAGCTGGAAGTACACTGTAAAAACTAATGTGGTAATACATTTTAGTGCATACCCTAAATCTGACTAAAATAATCTCTAAATGGGGAAAAAAGAATAATAAACCTGCTACTGTAATAGATTTAAAGGTGCACTAAATTATAGTATTAAACATCAGTAACCACACACACAATGTAAAACATTTTTAACAGATGATGTCATCGTTTTCTAATACTAATGAGTGGCCCGACCCAACGCTTATTCCAGTGTTCTTCCAATCAGTCTGAGCCTTTTGAACCAAATGTTTTGGTTTTTAAACACAACCTGTAGACATCAAACAGTTGGACAACAGCTCATATAATAAAAAACACATTTTAGTTGTATGGTAATTGATATCCTGTGTGCAGCTCTGTCCTGATGAAGGTGATTGTAGTGCATCGTAAGCTTCTGTGTGACTGCTTGTCACTAAAGACAGTGTTTGCAGGGTGAATGGTGGAGGACAGTCCATCTCAGCTCCTCTAAATGACCTGCAGAGACTCGGCCTCTCCTCGGCGGCTGGGCAGGCAGGTCAGTGAGATTACTGGACTCACAGTCAGCCTCGTGCTCAACATCCCTCTGCACAAACCTCCTCCGGCCAAACAAAACCCGCTATCAGAGGAGGACCCGAAACACCAGCCCGCCGGGCATCCTCCTCCTCCTCCTCCTCGTCTTCCTCCTTCCTCCACCGCTCCGGAGTAAACGCATCAGTGGGTTTCCCTTCAGTTTGTTTGTGGCCATGTTGGAGGCAAGGTGACAAGAGCAATCCAAGAGAAACATCCCTGTAATTTCCAAAAAGAGCTTAAGGTGGAATTGTTCTCAAGGGGGAAAGCTGCCACCTCTCTTTCTTCTTCCCCTCCTTCCCCTCAGTTTACCTAACTCACCCCCAAAAAAAGGATGCGATTCATATCCACACACACACACACACACAACTCAACCCTCCTGAGGAATGGCTGGCGAGCAGAGAAGAAATGCGCCCTGACAATCTCCCCTTCCCTCCGGCGGCTGGATGCCAGAAACGAGCTCTGATTCTTCTGAGAGATCTTTTACCGAAGATGCCAGGGATTAAGAAAGAAAAGACTGCAGGACACTGCTGTGTCACCTAGCATTAAACAGCCCTAAACTCTCCGGTTATGAGATACTCTGTGCAAAATAGGTCAGGTCGGACAAAATGGGAGAGAAAAAAGAAAAAAGGGAGTTTTGATATTCTTTTTTTTCTCCCGTGTTTTTTCCTTCTACCCCTCAGCCCTGGTGCCCCTGATCTCTTCTCTTGGTGGTCAGTGCCTTCACACACACACACACACACACACACAGAAGCTTAACACAGTCGTGGTGCAAATTTTTAAAAGAGGAAAGATGGAGGCATCAAATCACTTTAGTTAAGTAAATGTAATGTAAAAGAAAATTTGCAAATGGATATTCGAGAATATAACTCATTTTCTGTAAAACTGTTGAGTTGAGTGTGTAAAGCTGATGAGTATTGTTCTCTTCACAGGTGTCAGAAGTTAGCAGGAATATTTGGACTCATCAAGACATCAAGCAAAACATTCAGCCTGCAAACAGGACTCAATGAAAAGGTCGGTTATAAAAGCAAAAGAGTGAGATTAAGATTGAATATAAGATCTTAAATTTACAGTGAAGATGTCTTCAGATGATGCTCTTCATCTTAAAAGCTTAGATGGTATTTACAGATTAATATTGTAAAAAGAATTGTTCAGGTTTAGGCCAGGTCAATTAAGCAAAACAAAAGAAGGAACTGTCTCATTTCCTTTGTATCAAGTGTTTTGCATCAGCAGCAGATGATTTCAATAATTTCACAGAAAAGAATGTGATGGGGTCGGGGGTTCCTCTGTGGGGTGGTGTGCCTGCAGAGTTTCTGTATATGTTTAGTACAAGTAACTACAGCAGCTGAATGATGCAAACTTATCCAGCTGCAACTTACAATGATTATTTATTTTTAATCGATTCATTTGCAGATTATTTTCCTGTAAAACCCCAGAAAACAGTGAAAAAAGCAATTTCCTTCAGCCCAAGGTAATGTCATCAGATGTCTTTTGCCTTTTCCCACCATCCAGTCGTTTTATTATGATGCAAGATGATAAAAAGCATTGTACAAAGCAAAGTATCAGATCAGATGTTCAGAAATTTTGCTTGAAAAAATAATTGATGATCGACCAATCGTTTCGGCTCTGTGCTGCTTTTATTCTTGAAAACAGCACTATAAAACCTGAAATTCACCAGCTACAGACTGACAGGATTGGGTCCTACTTTTTACTCAGATGTGGTGCGGCCGGCTGAAGAATGTTGTTTTGGATTTTACAATTAATGGAGGGTTGAGGTCCAGGTTTCTACAATATCTTCCGGCTGCTTTGTCTGACTGTAACGTCATGAGTTTTGATTTGAAAACTTTTAAACTTTTGGATTTTATTAGATAATTTAGAGACAGCCAGGAAACATGGGCAACAAAGGTTCCCAGCAGGAATCAAACTGGTGCCGTCATAGTGTATGTTTCTTAACCACCAGGCCTTAAAAGAAACTTGGGCGTCACAGCCGTCGTTCCTTTTTCATGAAGCGTCTGGTCTTGCATTCTAAAAGAAAAACAGCCCAAAAGTTTCCCGTCGTCTTTGTCATCTTTACAAAGCCGCTCGGCCTGCTCTGAATAATTCAGCGGCTGCCTGGTCGAATGCAAACAAACGGAATAAAACATAGATAGTTATGAGGCCTAAATATGAACAAACAGCATCTAAAAGCACTGAGGAAACACAGAGCGTCGGGGGTTCAGAGAGACAGATGAGGACAGTGGGTTTGACTGGCTGGACGTAGCTGGACCCCCCCCCCCCACACACACACACACACACATGCAAGCGCATCTCGTTCACCCCCCTAATGATGTGTGGCCTGTCAGAGAGACGCAGCCAAATTACATTCAGGACTACAAAGCCTTCGTCCGAGGTTTTCTCTCTGTGCAACACCCTGCAAAACAATAACTGGGATTCAGCAGCTGCAAATTGCACTAAAATTTCCCATTCTCTCTCTGTGAATTATTAATGAGAGCCAAACCAAAAAAGACAAAAAAAATAAGGGCGGGAGAGAAACATCTACAGC
>JAVQJD010058573.1:20000-24489 GCA_036023655.1 Nannoperca australis
CTACGGTTTATTTTGGGTTTATTGGTCCATTGCAACTAGGGTAACGTGTTCAGACTCTGCATAAAGCTCTGTGTATGCATGAACCTGTGTACAGTATGAGTGTGTCTGAGAGCTCCTGTCACTCCCGTCTCCTCCTCCTCAGAGTTCAAGGTCACCGTGCGGCTATTTCCAGCTCGTCTTCGCTTTGACTCGTGTCGCAAAATGACAAGGTAACGCAACTCGGGGGGTCAGCTGTGTTACAGGAACGCTTCCACGGATCGGGAAAGAGAAAATCAATCCTGCCTGACAGTGTCTTCAGGATACTCCGACCTGACTGGACCATGACAACCGCACTCACACATACACCCACACACACACAGGAAAGTGTATACACATGCGTAGATAAACGCTTGAACTCACACTAACATTCACACAGATGTACACAAACAAGCACTTGTAGTACACACAAACACAAGCTGCAACCAAATATAGCACACATGCATTCCAGCTGTCTCTCTGTCTGACACAGATGACCTCTGTCAGCTCCGGTTCGTCTGTCGTCTTGTCAAGGTGCATCAGAGAGACAAGGTGTCGGACAAAAAGTTCATCAGCGGCTAACTGGTTCTGAAAAGTTCAGCTTGGAAAATGTTTTGAGGAACAAAAGATGATTCTTTAATAAAAGTGAGAGAGCTAAGAAAGTGTTGACAGTTTTTTTAGGAAAAGGACGCAGGTCACAAACTACCCTTTAAGGCTCAAGTACGAGCAACAAATCACTGTGAACAGTACGTTTGTGAAGTATGTTTGTTCACAAAGAGATCAACTTAGGTGAACTGAGTTTGTGCCATTGAGCAATAACAAACCATGTTGAAAGTGCTGGACAGGAAGTCACAAAAAAAGCAACACAAAACACTCACACAGCTGTTCATGAGGAGATGTGTGTTCGTGAGATTGCCACATAACGCTGCCTGTTCTGTTCTGTTTGTGGGGAAGCTTTACTCACGCAAATGTTAGCAAAGAATTTAAAGACTTTCACATCACAGAGCTTTATTATGAGGTTAGATTCTAAATAACCTCTTTCTAAAGCAAATATGGGACACATGGATGCAAATCCAATACATGTTGATAGAAGTGAGCTGAATGTTTGCTGATAATCTCTGTCAGGTTTGATGATCAATCAATATGTTATCTGACCATGTCTAAAGGCAAATGCGTTTTTACCTGTTAGAGCCACACCCAAAGACTTGCAGTCATAGCCTCCTTTATTCTCTTCAGATGTTTCAAATGTGTTAAGTTGTGCATGTTTTGTGTTTGTTTTTTTATTGT
Source organism: Nannoperca australis (assembly GCA_036023655.1). Lineage (NCBI taxonomy): Eukaryota > Metazoa > Chordata > Actinopteri > Centrarchiformes > Percichthyidae > Nannoperca > Nannoperca australis. The sequence goes on from JAVQJD010058573.1 coordinate 21,303, forward strand.
TTGTGCTCTTTCTCAAATAAACTTTCAAATTGAAAGTTGGAAAGATCTTTGTCCACTGTGTAAGGAGGAACACAGTATTTTCACTGTTGCACCAGCTTGGCGTCTTCATCAATAACTGTATCTGCTCCCCTCCCTCAGAGGTTGTAATATCTGGTGTTTCTGCAGCCAAACAATGCCTGTAAGCACTGGCAACCATTAGACTCCCTCCCAGGTCATTGAGCATTCCCTGCTAGCTAATTACAACAGGGCCTGTAGTTGTCTGCACCCCTGCCTCCCCTCCTCCTCCTCCTGTCTGGAAACACGGGCAGGGGTTGCAGAGGGGACATATTTCTGACAAATGTGCCATCTCCATAATTAGCTCAGAAGCAACATATGAAACATTAAACACGCCGGGTGCTGACGACAATCAAAACATTTCATTTGTTGTCAATTATTCATTATTTTGAAGGTTCTGAAGGGGTCGTTAATATGGAAATAAGCTTGCGATGCTAACAAGGTTGTAGTATCTGATTGCAAATCATCATTTTTTCAGTCTAATATTTAGTCTTTTCTTTTTGTCTTTTCTGTCCCTCTATTGTGATTTCTTCTGTTATTCATGAAGCCTATATTCTTCAAACAAAACAATTTTTCTGACTTAAAAACAAGCTGCTTTTATCGACTTTATTAAAGACGGGAAATTGTGTTTGATGAAATTCTTTGATAGCTTCAAGTTCAGCTCAGCCTCAAATGAAGTTAAACCACCCAAAACTAATCCCGTAAATGTCTTTTTTGTTACAGTTTTTTATGCACCTGGCTTTAATGTGTACTCCCCTCTGTGGCTGTCATAGCAGACCTGCCAAGAGAGCGGCCACTAAAGTTCCCCTGTCTGTCGGTTTTCACGGTTTAGTTCCCCTACAATTAATTAACAGGATGAAAAGTCCCACGCAGCACCTCGCTGCCGCAGCTACCTTTGCCAGCTGTCAAATTGGTGAGACGTGGACTGGAAAAATAAGCCTGAGGCTGGGGCTATTTAAAGTAATTAGTTTTGATGCAGGCAGCTCTCAATCCCTATTACCTGCCGACTTCTGCCACCACCGACTGCCCAGGGCGCTGTTCAGATGGGGAATTCAGCTTAACATGTCCCCACACATGCCACACAAGACTGGTGACGGTTTACATCCACTGAGTCGATGTTTACTGAGGTAGGATGTCAGAAACCAAAATCCATGTGTGAATCATGGGAGACATGGGGTCATTATAAATGTCTAAATAAGTTTGGACCAACCACAGTGTGCCTACCATTGATTATGAAACAATTAGATGACAATGAGATGCTCAGCTCACAAATGCTGAGACTTGTTCTGCAGATCGTCAATTCTGCTCTTTATTTTATTTTTAATTTTTTTCCTTTTTGACTGATATTCTGTAACTAAGAAATTCCCCTCACATGATCAATAAAGTACATCAATCTTTGTTTCTATCTTATTTAGTAGATTGTTTCAAGTCAGAATTGGGACAGCTTAGGAAGATATAATAGCATTCCTCAGGTCAGAGCCATTATCCCAATACTTTATTCCATTATTATAAATGAGGTTTTTCCAAAGTGCATTATTTTCTATATTATTAACATGCAAAAAATGTACTTTTAAAACCGCTTTGAGTGAACTGAATACCTCAAGGAGTTAGGGAACTGCTGAGAAATGTTCATGTGATGAGTTTAGAAGAACACCCAGAAGAAATAGTCAAAATGCTTCTCCAGCTTGGGCAGCTCGCAGCGAAGGTCTGCGTTGTCCCGAACAATTTTAAGGTACTTGTACTTTACTTGAGCATTTCCATTATATGCTACTTACTATACTTCTATACCACTACATTTCACAGGAAAATATTGCAATTATTACTCCACTACATGTACTGTTTGAAGCACTAAGAGATCAAATTAGTATTAAATATTCAAACTTTTATCTAAATATGACTTTGAATACAGGACTTTTACAAGCATTTTTATATTATTGTACTGCTATTTTTACTTGAGTAAAGAATCTGAGTACTGGCTGAGGGTAACTTCTGATTCCCTGACTAGTCATATACACACACACAGTATATACACATATACTGTGTGTGTTAATGACAGTCTAGCAGCTAGACTGTCATTAACTTTGACTCATTAATCACTCATTCGTAATCACTAACTGTTGTTTTCTGCTGCAGGCGATGATGATGATGATGATGATGGAGGAGGAGGAGACAACTGGACAGGGGAAATGTCCCAAAATATATATATATATATTTTTTTTTTTTTATTAAATTCTGTCTCATAACGCCCTCGGAGGGCCGCCTCATTGCCTATCCGGGGCGACGTCCTCATGGAGGGTGATTTTCTGAGGTTCTACTGACTGGCTGGATTCTAACCTGCCCTCGCATGCTCACTCACTGTTGCGTCTTTGAGACTAGACCTTCACCCAACACGCCACCTTCACGCTTATGCTCCAGGTGCTTTTATCTTTTCACTTTGGATGTTGGCCTTCAGACTGTATTGATCCCCATAAAGTTCGAACCTGCGACCTCAACGCTGCCAGGTGCTGTTCTTACACATTGAGCTATTGGAGCAGATGCATTTACACCGTTTTATTCTTGACTGTGACTCTTTCTTTTGGATATTGGCCTTTAAAATGTATTGATCCCCATAAGATCAAAGCAAAGATACGAAAATATGACAAGGCCTATCTTGCCCTCGGCTTCACTGGTACAATGGTGGGTCATGAAGAGAGACCACAGTGTGTTGTCTCTCAAAATACTGGCCTCTGACAGCATGAAGCTGTCGTGCACAACAGAGTCACTTTACTAAAGCAGCATCGGTGTCATCAAACGCCCAACACAAAGTGGCATACAGAGTTGCTCTGTGTAAAAAGCCTCACACCATAGCTGAGGAATGAATACTTCCTTCTGCTATTGATATGGTTTCAACCGTGATTCATGAAGCAAAAGCGAGAAAGCTAAAGGCCTCTGTCAGACAACACTATCGCGAGGCGCATTCATGACATGCCAAAAGACAGGAGCAGGTTAAGAAGCACGTTTTGCCCTGCAGATGGATTAAATTCAATTCAATTTTATTTATATAGCGCCATATCATAACAAAGTTATCTCAGGGCACTCAATCACATGGAGCCGGTCGAGACCAACTTCCACACACACAAAGACCCAACGTTCC
>JAVQJD010058588.1:0-39866 GCA_036023655.1 Nannoperca australis
CCCCCCCGCCGCCGACGTGCTCTGGTAAAGTGGTGTCCCCATGAAGAAATCTATTTACTGACAGTGATGCCACTCTCTACGCCGTGCTTTCAGGGAGGCAGGGTCTGACTGGCCACCATAGTAACTAACGCCGACTCAATCCTGGGGGCGTGCATGTACGTCTACTGCTCTGCATGCATGTGGGTTATATGCATCACAGCAGGGGTACTGAGGGGTTTTCACTGTAAAAGCTGCAGGGTACAAAACACGCTAATGGATCCCAACAAAAACCCCTTTCAGAGCAGACGGCCAAACAATAACATCTGAGGACGGAGAAGCACTTGGTGGCCCTTTCTGGAGCACAGAAATGGGACGCAAACTTTTCACTCCCAAACATCGTGCTGGCGTACCCGCAGTATAAATATATAAAGGGCACTCAAAATACAGAAAACTGATGAATTGTTAATGCAACCTACGCTGAACGGGAGGAAGGCAGTTTCAATGAACAAACCCAATAAACAAAATGTTTGTTACAGTCTGCATAATGCATACGTGCTCCTGATCTGTACCGTCCGTCCCACTGCCTGTTGGCTGCGTTGTGCCTCCTGAAGACACTTGTACTGTATGTAAGGATGTGAACAACGCCCACACGTTTTGGCAGAGACATAATGTCTCATCACAGAGAGCTCGTCTCTTGCAGCTCTTATACACAATGCGGGACAACATACGGTGAAATGAAGCGATGAAAGAGCAAAAAATGAATTTTCTGCTTTGATTTCTGTTTAAAGGTGGTGGGCGTGCGTGCATTCTTTGATTTGCACATGCATTTCACTCTGGGCCGTTGCACAATCCAGAGTCTTAACAGGCTAAAACACTCATCTTCATTTGCATGGGACTTTTTTTATTATTATTGGGATCAGTGACGGATGATGAATAATTTAGTCAGCTTCTCTACCTCGCCTCCAGGGTCACGCTGAAGGTCCGCTTCCCAAAAACTCCCCATTATCTTCAGCTGACTGCATTAACGCTGCCACAGTGGAGCCCCACGCTGAGAGCCGCCTGACCTTGCTGATGAAGGAGTTCTGGGGTGGAGGAGGAGCAGGTGACATCATCAGACGAGGACAGACTCCGGGCTCTTCTTAAGGGCAGCGCTTTAAGGCTGCTCTGAAAACACACACACACACACACACACACGTGTGAAGAGTATTTCTTTATTTAGTTTCATAGGTAATATGTTCATCTTGTGACCCCTTTCATTCATTTTGTGTCTGCACAGCTGTCACTCCACTAGTGTTTCCACAAAACTACTTTAATAAACGGGAACAAACATTCGCAAATAACAGTTTTGACATTAAAGTTTAGTTTAACTTTAAATTCAAGTGAGTTTTTCTTTTTGCTGAAAAACAGAAAGACATGGAAATCTTTGAGGCAATTTCTTGAAATCACAGTTGAACAAAATCCACAGCTGTGTTTCTGATACATTTTCAGAAATCTAAACAGAGTAGCCCCTGAAGCGGTGATTTCTACCCTGAAAACCAACCTAAAAGCCGTCTGCACAATTTCCTCCATCTCTGCCCTGATGCACACACAAAAGGGGGGGGGGGGTGCATCAGGGCAGAGATGGAGGAATCTCTAAATCAGAATCTAAATCTGATTTAGTTTTCTTAAATCAGATTTTGTTTTCAGCAGTATTGTAATCCCCCCCCCATGTGGCCATAGGGTTGCTCACCATACAGCATGTTACTGTGTGTGTGTGTGTGTGTGTGTGTGTGCGTGTGCGTGTGCGTGTGCGTGTGCGTGTGCGCGTGCGTGTGCGCGTGCGTGTGTGTTTGTGTGTGTGGGAGCACAGGGCTCGGCTCTCCATTACAGCTGTGATTAATGCCCTAAATGAAACACAGCTTGGACGTGAGGGGAAATGATTTCTCGCACAGTCTGTGTTAAACTGAGAGATTCTATTTGCTCTCCCTTCCCTCCCGCTCTGTCTTTTTCTGTCTCTCTGTCTCTCTCACTCTTTCATCACTCTCTCTTTTTTGAACTTGCGCGTCTTTTTGTACTTTAGATTTTCTGACTTTACTCTGCCGTCAGTCTGTATTTCGCTCACAGCCTGTTTTTAGTCCCGTCTCAGTTTATATCTGTCTGTAGTCTGGATTCTCACCCTGTCCGAACCTATTTACTCACTAACTCATATTGTCTCATCATTGTTGCTCGCCCCTTTCAACTTATTCCCAAATGCCATTTACATCCTGCTATCCGATGTGTTTAAGCTTGTCAGTCTCATTTGATGCTGTCTGGGATTGTTCCCCTGGTGGTTGTCCCACTCCGCCACGCCACAAATAATAAATTACAACAACTTTTTACATTTTTTAAAATTATTATTAGTCGTTTCATTATTATTATTTATATATTATATTATAATATATATATATATAATTATATATTTCATTATTATATTATCATTATTATTAGTCATTTTATTCGGAGCAATTGTGGGGATTATGTGCAATTGCTTTCTTTTTAAGAGTGAGGTGAGAAAATCAATATCACTCTGAGCTGGAGTCAGGATGTGGTAAGCCTAGCTTAGCATGAAGATGGCAAGTAGGGGGAAAAAGTCCCTAGTCTGGTTTAGTCTAAAGTGAAATATTATACCTAACAACACATCTGAAGTATGTAAACTCACACATGGTGTCTCATTTGTTCATTTGTACATCTGTCTATCAGGTTATAGTTGTATTGTTTCTGCCTGTGTAAGAATTAAGCAGAGATGCAGTGGTGATCTACTGACCAGTCTTTATGCTTCAAGCTTGTCATTTCACTCTTAAAAAGTAAAATTGTTGAACTATTCCTTTGATCACCATTTTTAACTTCTATTTTTTCTTGTCCTTTTTATTTGCTGTGTTTTATTTGCACATGAATTGGCCCCTGGGGGGGAAATAAATAGCTTTTAGGGTTATAGTTGTGAATGTGCTGCATACAAAGGGACACTGAGGGTGAATAACATGTAGCCTGACGTTGTTGGACCGTTTCTGAGTCAGACTTGAAACCAGGTTATTAAGGAAATGACAGTTCATACAGTGCAAGACATTACGGTGAGAACTAACTGATCTGATGCTGAGAGGTAACTGGCTTGTCAGTATGCTGTAGAGGTGTCACAACGTGTTTGTACCCGTCAACACTCTCCAGCACAAGTCTCAGAAAGCCCATCCATAAAATACATGTTGTGCAAACACCCATTGTTCAAAGAGGCATAACTTTATTTTACACATTTAAAAAAAACAAATGGCCTGCTGTTGAGAATATGTGACAAAGGAGCAAGTGCATGTTCTCAAAGCACAACAGAAATAAGTGATGATGTCTACAAACAAACAAAAATCTCCATACTCAAGAAACGAAAAGCCAAACAACCGTCTTTTTCTTTTTCCAAACTATGAGTTTACAGAAGCTAACGTGTTCTGCAGAGCTGACAGGAACTGCTGATTGGGAGATAATTCTCTGTGGGCTTGTGGCTATGCTACACATTACACATTTGATCCATTCTTCACATAAAAAAATATTGATTAGTGCAGCTTTAAAGCTGCTCGAGTAAACTCAGAGTTTGAGATATTATGTGAAAGGTGAATTAATCATGAAGTTCAATCAATTATCATGCAAAATTCATAAAAAGGACGAACAACATCTGTTTATTTATGTTCAGTAGTGCAACATCCATTTGAGGCTGCTTACTGAAATGATCTCTCTACCTAAACACAGACGGTATGATTCACTCCTTGTTTGCACATGATGTTGACACCTGACACTCGACTCCTCTCTGCTGTGACATCAGCTTCCTTGTGGCGATGGTAAACGTCTCTCTGCTGCGTGTCGCCCCACCGAAACAAGCCCTCTCTGGTCTCTGATGACATGGTGAAGCTCGTCTCCCTCTCCCCTGGACCACAACAACTTGGATTCCTGTGGGAGTGGGGAGGGGGCGACGCTGAGCATGAAGGCAACGCATCAAAACGCCTTTGCAGTGCCGCTGATAACACGCCGCTGCCTCTGGAATAATAGACTTGATTGAATTAGCTATCCATTTTTCTCCACGCCCGTACGTCTCGCTGTGGCTTGATCCCACTGGCAGCTAAGCGCTTGTGATTGAAGAGTCAGAGGAGGGGGTGGTGGACAGAAAAAGAGGAGAAAGTCAAGAGGTGAGAGATTAAGGCAAAGTGTGAAAAAGTGAGAAGACAGTGCGCTTGAATGTGTTTGAGTAGGCGTGGAGGGGGTCATCCTGGACACCCAAGTCTCTCTTTTGTCTCTTTGCCTTCAGATCTTGTCCTTCAGCCTCAGGAACCAAAGAACTGCGTAACAGTGCTTTTCCTAACGTCAAACAGAGAGGGGAATGAGGTCTTCTCGGTTCTTGACAATTAGAGACGCCCAACAAGAAAAGGTCCTTCACATGAATGATTAAAGTGTGCGTGTGAAACATTAAATCAATCATGTACTGAGAGGAAGTGTGCAGTGACATGTCTGAAAGGATCTCATCCTGACCTGGGGTATAAAAGAAACATGCTATGAGGTGTCTTTATATTCAACACATACAGCGGGAGCATACAAAGCATGAAATGGTGACCGCTCGCAGTGGAGAAAGAGGAGGGAGGTGTCACTGTGCATCATGGGAGATCCTATGGGCCCAGACTTTGCACGCTGCTTATTAATATTCCCGTCTCACAGCGCGCGTACATGGAGACTGAGATGGGATTGCAGCGATAACCGAAGTACATGGCGATGGATGCAATCCCCTGAATTACCTGGAACCTGACCGGCAAGCTAAGCCGCCCATAAGGCAGCCTGGAAGTAAATCAATGCCTGTAATTGATTTGTTTCCGTCCCTCCACCATTCGCCCGCTCTCCCTCCCTAACTTCTCATGAACATAGTTGACACAGTCCCAATTTGTTGTCTTTATTAGTGTGAATGAAAGGATGGAAACTAATAAGAGTGCGCTGAGAGGGTGACAGAGCGGATTTAAGCAGCTCATGTTCCTACTCTATCTCCAGCTGTAATATTTCATATTAAATATATATACATATTATATATATATATTTCAAAATTGCACATGTATTTCCTTTTTCCTCATCTGTATTTGTTATATTTTGGCTTAAAGAGGCAATTAGGGAAAGTTAAGGCATCAATCATCACTAATAAAATATAAAATACTATCACAAATGTTAGCTACAATCTGCTTGGAACAGTAATGCTACATAGCTAACAAGCTAGCAAAACCTTTTGAATGGGCACTGCTAACAAGCTACAGCTGTATCGTTGCAGACTTTGTCGTGTGAGGATTAAAGATTAAGAAGAATTTATTGTGTACGGTCAGTATAGCTCTAACAAATTAGCATTTAATTAGCTGAACGTCCGTTAGCAGTGGCTAACGTGAAGCCTCCATGTTTGTTTATTCAGACATGTCTGTATTGCTTTACTGTAGGTACGTCAGAAATATTAGAGTTTTTAGGATAAAAACTAGTTTCAGTAGTTTTCAGTCACAATTACAACTTGGATGCTAACTCCCACATGACCTGAATGTGACATTAGTAAACTGCACAAAGCGCATTCATGATTAGCAAAGCCTTCAGCAAAATATATGAAAGGGGAAGAGAGGTGGAAAGATGTAACTTTCTCTCATGAGAGTGAAAACCTCCTCCTTTAAAACGCCCAAAATAGTCTGCCTTTAAAAAGCTGAAGAGCTAAAAGCCAACTTGACACCTTGTGTGCTCATGGAATATGTATCCGCTCAGGTCTGTCACTTGTTGTGTGTCAGGTAGTCTCAGGTAATGCTGATGCTCGTTCCACAAATACTGAAAATAATCCAACACTCTTGTCCAATATTTGACTGTAAGGGGAACAGACACTAAATCAGCTGTTCTCTTTGCATGTGTAAGATTGAATTAAACAAAGTGTCTTCTTTTTGTAAGAACCGTTCTGCATCACATGAAACCAGGATGACTCAACAACAGTCCAGATTGTTTGTTGAAGCCGCGGCGCCGTGTCAGACTGTGGATCGAGGACCAGCTTTTCCAATCTCTCACCTCTGAACTCAGCCATTCAGACAGAAAGCTGACCTCGGATCAGGGTTTGCAGGTTTGCTCTGCCTACAGAAAAATGGCTGAGGTTGACTGAGGCTGCAGTCGTGCTGAGATGAAACAGAGGGGGTTCATGCGCTCCTTCACCTCTAAACGCTTCGTTCCTCTGAATCACGTCTACCCCTTCTTCACTCACTTCCACCGCTGCAATCTCCCCCAATCCCTCCCTCTCCTTTCCACTCTGCCTCTGGTAAGCTTCTCAGGCACTGTCACCAAGCAGAGGGGGGGGGGGGTGATCTGCCGGGGAGAGCGACGCCTCATTTCTGAATGAGGTGACACCCTCCTTGGTGGAGCTGACGTGAGGTCAGACGCAGTAGAATGAGATGCCGCGCTCACACCGGTCTGCCTCTCGCACATGGCAGAGGTGAAATGTGTGGTCACATAACTGTCTTCATAATAACCACCCTCCCTGGGCGGGGGGGGGTGTGAGTCATGTTGTGTCTGTGTGTGTTGGACTGCACGTGTTAATGTGTTTCCTGCTCGGCACATATCTTTGACATGTCGTATTATTGCTAATGGTAATAGCGTTTGAACTATGATCACTTCCAAAGATTTCTCTCTTCTCAAGCGAAGTGAGGTTTTCAAAGCGGACCTGTTCTTCCATGTTTGTCAGATTATCCGGTAATATTTTCTTGTACAACATCTCTTGTGTCAAGTGCACTGTTTGAGGTGGAGAACTAACAGTGCTAGCCACTACATTACATTACATTTAGGCATTTAGCAGATGCAGAATCACTTGATTGTCTTGTTTTGTCTTGTTTTCGACATGAACTCCTGCCATCGTTACATTTGGTATTCTTCACTTGCTGAATTAGAGATGATTAAACCACCTGTTGGACAAACTGAATGCTTTATCCAGTTGTTTTGCACTCTGCCACATGGGGGCCGCAGAAACGAGATGCTAACAACAATGCTGACATATCACCTTTTAGGTTTTAGGTTATAGTTCAGGTAGTTTTCTTATTTTTTATATAGTAGTGTGTGTACTGTGTTTGGTATTACCTTAATTTAAGTGCATAAAGTGGTGTAATAAGCTGTTAAGAGCTCCAGGTTCCCTTATGTTGTTTTGTGTCTCATACAAAGTGTCTTTAAACAAGGGGAACAAGCAGATGAGGAGCAACATTAGCATTTATTTGGAGTCATGCACGTTCAGTATTCATTCTCTTTCGGTCTCCACCCACTCCTGAGGGAAATATCTGGCTCTGCTAAACAGCGACAATGCTGTGAGAGCGGAGATCATGAACCAAACCAGACCTAATTGGTAATGACAACATTGTACTCACCACATTAAGATCTGACGTTGTGTTTTATGTTAAATAACAGGATTTATATAATCTGGCTAAACTGCTGTTCTGTCTGTTCTTGGTGTTCCCAGTGCAGAGTTATTATAACCGAAAGAAATTATCAAATCTACAAAACTACAAACACAAGAGCAAAGTTGTGATAACCCGTACATGTCCTTCTGGGTGAGGACACAGAGACAAATCTACCTTTTTTGTCACAAGGTGCTCTGTGCCAATTTCTAAGCCCAGGGTAACATTTAGAGGTGGACAGGATGACAGATAACAGCAGCTCTCTATTGATGAGTTTATTCTTCAACCTCTCAAATGTGAACAGTACACTCTCAAAGTTTGTGTGTGTGTGTGTGTGTGGGTGTGTGTGTGTGGGTGCAGTGGATGTGACAGCCTTGTCAAGGACATGGCTACGAGGCGAGCAGCCCTGTCTCACACAGGGACAGAGGTCTGGTGTAATCAGGTCTCCCCAGGCACCACGTCAACCTGCCTGTCATACACACACGCACGCACACACACACACACACACACACACATATGAAAATCACATCAAGTCTGGCCACTGTATTGCACGCAGGTTGTTCCATTTGCTTTGATCGACTGACAAACAAGGGGTTGAGTGGCTTTCATTAGAGGGCCTTGCATTGCATTTGGTTCTGCTGTGGTGCTTATCGGGGGAGAGCAGGACTCTCTATCTCTCTCTGGCCAATAATCAAACCCACGCATGCCTCTTTGACCCTTTCTGTAACAGCTTCTCCCATTGAAAATAGACACACACACACACACACATGCTTAGGACACGCACTTCCCGATACCCAGCCCCTCTTGGGCATAAATTAATGCTCTGATAATTGCAGAGTGTCCGTGGCAGTGTTTGTTCCGATGCCGAGAGCATAAACACGCTCAGTAACACCTTGGTGATAGCAGGAACAGAGAGACTCTAATCACGAGTCCTGCAATCCAGTTTTCACATTATGCCGGGAGAATCATTGTTGCCAGGCAATAGCATATCGATGGTTCACTTAACGTGGCACAACGGGCTCTGTCTGCATTCCTCTGTCGGTCTAATGGCAGCAGAAGATGCTCCGTCACAGCCTCTCCAAAGGTTCTGTTGTTCGCATTGTTCACAGCATCACCGATTGTATGATCTTCAGGGGGTAAATGAAGGAAACTGAGGATCGTGCTCAAATAGTGCTTTGTATGTGGAAGAGCTAAAACAAGCTGGTGAGACTATTCCAAAACAGAAATCAATACATGAAAAACGTGTGTTGCTAGAGGTACCCAGCACTGCAAATGAGACCATTTATTGCAAAAGAATATCAATATCTGAATGTAAGAGTGCAACTTTTCCCCCTCAGATTGAATGTGCATGGGAAGTTAAGCTCCCTTCTAGAAATAAACACCGCCATCTAGTGTTGTTTATGGCCGACGCCTGCAGACGAGCAATCAGAAGCTGCTGCAAAGGATGAAAGGACCTGAGACAGAAATGCCTGCAGAGCCACGTTCAGACTGCTCTCTGTTACACTACACCGTCATCTGCACCGCCTCGTCTCGAGCTGCGCGCTCTGTTTCCTTATCTGGTCCACAGCCAGGCGAACAGATGCACACGAGCGCCGCAGAAATCCAGCAGCAGACAGACTCATAGCACCGAACATCTAGGATCAATAGCTTCCTGGGACCGCTGCCAGAAACACTTGTATCCTCCCTGTAGTCTGTGCTCACTTTACTCATGTTAACAGACGAGCTCTGTACTAGGTTAGGCTGTATTTTCTTATTAGACAACAGGATCTCTCACAATACAAACACTTTCAAGCAGCTTTATGATGTCAGTCAGTGTCACCCTCTCCTCTTCCTCACAGGGAACAAAGAACAACAACACATTCATCACAAGTGTGGATTTCCTTTGTGATGTTGTGCATTCAGTGTAAGCCACAGAGATGCCTGATAGAGCCGGCAGACAGCAGGCAGGAGGAGAAATTCCACCAACACCGAGATTGCAGAGGCATTTCTGTTGCTTGTGAGGATAATGATATGACCTGTGTCGCAGAGAGGGGGCAGCGAAGGTGGAGTTTGAGCTGAGGAAACATGTCTGTGGTTTATTATTGCCTGCGGGCACAGCGAATCTGAGGGACCGGAGACAGATCTCCACATTCTGGCCAAAAAAAAAGGGAAACAGAGCAGAAATAGCCCACTTGATATGAGGATACATTTGAAGAGCGGCTAGCATCTATCCAGTCCCCAAACACACAAGCCACCATCTAATATAGCCTGTGCTGTCCTCTACAAAATTCTCTGCAAAATCCAGGATCTGCAGAGAAAAGCAAACAGAAGAGAGATGCCATTTGGGAGCAAAGGCCTAATGTAACAAGATATTTTAAAGTTCTGTCATTTCAAATCCATGTCTTGACATTTGGATCTGTAAGCACTGAGGTATGTTTCTGCTGTTATCCCAATTCAATGGGTGTGACTGGTAACTTGACTGTGGTGCTCACAGCATTGAAAGATTACCTTTAAACCGTGTCCCCATTAAGCCGGCATTATTCTCCCTGCAGACGTGTACAACACCACAGACGCGTAGTGGTTCTGTTTATGCTACTACCGTCACAACAACATGGAAGGGTGTCCGCACTGAGCGCACCGTCTGATGACCAAATGTACGCCATGCAGACCTTCGTGCGAGAAAGTATAAATTGGACTTTACTTTGTATAATCCACAGAACATGTTTGCTGAGGACGATTCCCTCGAGAGAAAGTAGTTCCACTGAAAACAGCGAGGACAGACTGGTTATGTTGTGCTTTGAGAATGAATGAACAAGGTCACTGAACGTAGTGCAGATGGTGGAGGACCTCGCTGTGAACAAGTTTTTATGTTTTTGGTGGTTATGTCATTTCTGTTGCCTGGTGTCCATAGGCCGTTTTTGTTCAAGCGTCCACTTGGTTAATTCTAGTGAGGCTACACTGAGGAAGTTGTATAATTGATACTCAGATGTATGCACAAGCTGCAAAGTGCCGTCTACAGAGGAGGAATATGTTGCTGTGTTGCTGAACATGTGTGGTGAGATGTATATATGTTGACATCTTAATGCACTTTATTTTATAGACTAAATGTATGAGTAGGTCTCTCATATCCCATTATCATCTTATACAAGACATGTGACGTGTGAATGCTACGCAGGCTGCTGATCCAGAGTAACTGGGACACTTCTGAAAAGACATGTATTTCTAATGCCGTGAGCACTACAAACAGAATTCCATTCACTTCCATTAGATTGAAGTGGAGAGACAGATATCTAAGATCCTGGACATATGAACACATGACGATATGCATGTACGAGAAACGTCGAGAGGCGAGTGAGAAAACATCCTGTTCTGTAGTCCGGGTGAGCTGAACCTGTAGCAGTCTAACAGTCTCCACTGGAAAATAATTCATTTCATCAAATTAACGAGACATGGCCTTATTGTCCAGGAATTCATTTGTAAAGGGACATGCACTGAGGTTATCTGAAATTCACTCATTTGAAAAATCTAATGACTCCTTACGTCTGGGACAGTGACATGATTTATAGTGCTTATTTTCTCATCACATTATGCCCGCTGCATCAGAATAGAAATGACACTTCATCCAGGTTTGTCCGGAGTTCTGCCCCCCCCTTCCCCACACACACACACACACACACACAACTATTCATTTGTGCTGCCCATTAGTAATCAGATTACGCACGCTGGCTCCTGCCACAGACGTCGCTGATCGTTTTTTAATCATATTAAGCCTTTCAACTCTTTCAATTGTTTGCTTCAAATGGTCCAGAAATGTGGTCGCTGGGAGGACAGAGGAATGACACTCTGGCTAATAACCAATGAATGTTACATCAACAGGAGGCTGGAGCTGCTGATGCCTCCTCCGGGCACCTGCTGCCAGCTCTTCTCAGACACTTTAAATACTGTATACTATATAATTCAGAGCCCCGGTGTACACTTGGAGGTACAGAGTCAGGCCTGGCAGGAGAGGAGGCTCTGCACTCAGTCTGGGATCCAACTTTACATTTGGTAGGAGTGGAAGTCGATATTCCCAGACTTCCCCGGGGCTTTGAAAAGGGAAACTAGTGAGAAATGTTGACAAATAGATAATCGGTTAAAGGCTAGATGAAGCGAGCCTCGGATGCCTCTCTTCCAGCTGAGATAAAAATCCACAAAGTGTAACTGCCGTGAAAGATAACGGGGAATCTCATCTCCTCCCCATCTTCTTTCTCACAAACCCGCCACCGGCATCCATCTTTCTCTCTCCCCGTCTCTCTCTCAGTCTTCATCATTCTTTCTTTCCTTGTAGGGAGCAGCTCTGTCGCTCTGTAGCCCTTCCTGCACCCTAAAACCACGTGTAACAAAGCTAAATCTTAAAAACACCACATGACAAAGTGTTTGTTTGCTGTGGTGTAAACTGGGTTACAGAGGGCAGTTATGAGGCAGGAATATATGCTGCATGTACATTTCCTGAATAAACTAACTGCTACCTAGCATGCTAACTGAAGGTTAGCAAATCGTCTAGCTTGGAGAGCTAACAAGCGCTGGCATGTTCCCAGCTGGCTAGTGTTTTAGCGATTAGCTTGCTCAGCTAAAGTAGTTTGCTAACTAGCCTCACTACGTCACATAAAACAAATATAGCCGGACATATATACAATATAATACATTTATACAGAAAAATGTGAGTAGTTACTTAGGAAGGGGAGAGGAACCAATCAGGAACCATATGATAATTAATGAATGTTAATTATCATATGTAATTTATAGTAGATAATTATGTGTTACTAGAAAACAGACTAGGAGATACTATATTAAAGAACTGTTAGGCTACTTTATGGAAGTTTTGATTGGACTTTACAACAAGTCAGGACTACGTTGTAACTACTCCGAATGATGTACCACTTTACTTAGTGGTGCACAAACAGAGTAGCTAATTAAGTAATTAGTAATGAAGGAGTGGCTACTAGTGCACAGCTAATCAGGAACCACCTATGAAGAAAGTGGTCGTTATTCTGACTCCCTCGTACTTGTGAACTAATTATTACCTAATGATTCAGTAATATGGGGCACCAACCCATTTGCAGTGCAAGTCCCTAAATCAACAATGCTGACCGCCTTGGAAAGGTCAGTCGGTGGATCAATCACATATATTGTGTTCGATCGCACCAACTTTCACGCCAATGAGAACCAAGAGCAGGAGTGACAGCCACCTGCATGCTGTAATGAGGACATCTTCTTCCTGAAATACTGGTCACTAAACGTTCGTGTCTGTAGATGCAGACTTTCATCGTAAGATTGTGTTGAAATTCTGTCTCTGTTCCTTTAAGACCTGCAAGGAACGAGAAGACTGGAGTGCTCCAGAAATAACATTTGTTTTTGAGCAAATGACACATGCTGCAGACTGGACGTTTGTGCTTTCTCATTTCCCTGAGTCCCATCCTCCTCACACCAACCCAATCACCGTGACGACCTTGAAGAGGACAGTTTGGCCATAAGACCTCCACTCCATCTTCCTCCACCCATCCCTCCCACCCTCTTTTTCTTTAATCCTCCTCTTCTCTCTGATTTATATGACCGGGGTGAAGACAATAGCTACTCAGAGTGGATGACATTGGTGCCAACACTTTCCCACTCAGTTTCCTGGGCTGTGGAACAGTGGAGTGGATACAAGAGACGCCTGTGACTATAAACAGCCACCGCTGTCCTCGGAGGGGAGATCTCTCGGGACAGCAGCTGATGGAAGTTGACCTTTGACCTCAAAGAAAGACGTCCTAGTTCAATATGTGTTGTGTGTACGGTCACATGAGAAGACAGAGAATGCAAATGCAATTTGGATTCTTACTCATTCCCGAGTGGAAAGATGGTTAATGTTTGCTTTTAATCATTAGCCCATGTTTGTGTGATTTAATTACTGCTGGCATACATAACATACCTGAGGTGGATGGAAAGTCGGAAAGTGTGCACCTCTCCGCCTGTATGTGATGCACTTTTGCTGGATGTTTGGAAAGATTGTTCACTTGTTTTTCCGCCTTACATGCAAAAGACTTGTTGCACTTGTGGCTACGAGCATCATCAGCATCGACTGTAGTGAAGTGTAAACAGACGTCTGAGCGTTTAGTTCTCTCCAACAGTGTCTTTGTTCGTGTGTGTGTGTGTGTGTGTGTGTGTGTGTCCTGCCCCTTTCACATACAACAGACTGCGAGAGAGAAATCTGTCTTCTGGATTGGGAAGAGAGAAAATGCATAATGGACGAATGTCTTAATCTCATTGCAAATTAGAAACATAATCGTGAGATAAAAGGCAAAAGATGGCGTTGATGTAGCCTAAATAAATAGGAAATCTATTTTCTAAATGTCTTCAATACTGAGAGCCGGTCCGGGTAATGTCGGAGCTTATCAATACTGCAGGCTTTAATCATTTTGCAGCAAGGACCATTTAATACCGGGTTTCGGTACCCATCCCTACAAATGTGTTGAGGCAAATTGCATCAGTTGGGTTCATGGACTTAAATTACCAAAAACTAATTGACACACAGCAAACTCGTGGCAGGTAGTACTGGATGTTTACTGGGGCTTTAGGTAAAATGTAAAGTTGACATGTTTATTCTGCAGTTTGCATTTGGACGTGAGGGGATAAAGCACAGAGAGCCGGAAAAACAGGGGGTCAATCGGGGCCCAGCAGCTTATTTTTGTCTCGGGGTCCCTCAGCAGGTAAATCCAGCGATGGGATTGAACAAGAGTTCAGGACTTGGGTTTAGGATTAAACGAGTCTATGGTTAGGTATGTAGCTTTGAAGGCAAAGGTGAGGCTTTAAGAATTCACTCAGATGTCCTGTGTAATAAAACTAAAGTGTGTGCTCACATGTGTGGGTGGTTGTGTGTGTGTGTGTGTGTGTGTGTGTGTGTGTGTGTGTGTGTGTGTGTGTGTCAGCAAGACAGTGTATCCAAGTGGGGCTTCTGGCATTTACCTGTGCCAGTGGAGCAGTAGCAGCTGTCACCCACTGCTCACCTCAGGGATTTTTCCTGAGTCACTGTGACAAGTTGATCTTTGGAAAGTTCACCTCAGTCCACAGGGTTCGCTCTGTGTTCGCATCACCCGGAAGCACCGCTTTACAGTTTTCATTGAGCCGAATTGATTCCACATGAGGATGGGCTATTCTATTTATTGCATTTAAAACAAGACATTTGACATTTGTGTCAAAATCCCAAATACGTGGTGCTGTTGGTGGAGACATCTGAGCCCAGGACTGATACCATCACAGTAACAGTGCTGCTGCTGAACAGGCAATAACTATTGATCCTTAAAATGACAGAACAGACAGAACAGTGTACAGCTCTCAACAGCTGCTAGTAGGCAAGAGGCTCCACCACAAGGGAGAAGCACACATAGTTCAGGACAGACTAAAGACAGATGGCTGTTACATGACACATACTGCATGTCTTTTCTACTACCAGCTCTAATCATGCTTATTATGATTCTTGCTTAATCAAGCATTTATAAACCTGAACTACTGAAGTACAGCAGGAAAACTAACAAGTCATTTTGCCTTTAAATGTGGATCTTGCTGAACACAAAATTGTTTCAGAAGAAAAGCAGGCATTCAGATGTAACCCTGACTTTGGTTTAAAAAATATATGTGTAAGTGTGTGTGTGTGTGTGTGTGTGTGTGTGTGTGTGTGTGTGTGTGTGTGTGTGTGTGTGTGTGTGTGCGCGCGCGCGCGTGCGCGAGCATGTGTAGTGCAGCTGCAGGATAAAAGGTCCTTATGGGTATTAGCTTCGGTTGAACCTGTAGACACAGCCATGCAGCAGCCAGCACCCTCTCCCCAAAGGGAGAGTCGATTTCCCCATGCTGAGTGTGATGTGCTCCTGCGGTGTGTCACCTCAATTCCAGCACTGCTCAACTGTGATCACGACCAGCTAAATAGTCTGTTTACCCCACACATGAGATAAGGTAAAATGTCACTTTAATGGTCCCTGTAGGGACACTGCAGTAGCAAATAAAAACAAATTAAAAAGGAAACATTTAAATAATAATGGGAGAGTAGGTGGTCATAAAAACATCAAAATGTACATTTAAATAGATGAATAAATTATAATATGTGGATGAAAATGCAATCTAATGCAACATCCATGCAATAGATACAGTGAAAGTAAGGTAGCGCACAAACATGCAACATTTATTTTGTAATGCTCATAAACAATGTTACTGTATATAGCCTGCAGCTGTGAAGCATCCTTGTATCATATGAGAGTTGAATACTCCACTGAATATCAGAAGTGCTTCTATTTTTCTTACATCGGAAGACTAAAATAGCCTTTCCCACCCCCTCCCTCTCAGTTTGCCTAATTTCCACCTTTCCAGTGTGATCTGCTGGTGAGATAAGGAGTGTGATTACAATAACTCAAAGTGAAACATTGTAGTCGATATTTTTCCAATCTCCCATTGTATAAGTGCCTGGCAGAGCTTGATGTCATGAAGCAAAATAATAAAGAAACAGACAGAAAATGTCTGTTTTGTCTTACAAAAATGCCAAAGAACTTGTAACATATATGATTAAGAGCATATAAACATAATAGTTTAACTAAAGAAAACCACACTGCTAACAACTATATTAACCCACTTGACTTACAGCTATGTTTTAGCTAGGCTAGTAAGGTAAAGAAAATGTTGGTTAACATGCTAAATTAAGAGGGTTAACATTTCAGTGTTATACCTGATAAAAATCATGTTGTCATTGTAAGCATTGTAATGTTAGAAGAAAACCTAAACATTCTTCCTATAACATTCATTAGTACAGTTATGAATGGTTTTAATTAGCACAATTTCTAACAAAAATAAAGTCTTCAAACCCACATGTATTGCAATGCACATTTGAGTGCATTCATTCTCATGTTACCATGTTTAGAGTTAAAAGTTTCACAGTACATGTTATGGGTGTAAGACCTTTTTTCCATCTCAGTGATGACTGTTCTCTGGCTACTCCAGATTTATTGTTGTGTAATTAACTAAGCTGCCCCAGATGGCCTTGTGTGTGAGGGGAACTGGTCTGGTCTATTAAAAAGCAGGTAATTATTAGTCAGATTCCTGCCTTGGAGAGGGCAGAGAGAATACAAATACAGTGTTTATTCAATCCACAGCCCTCCTCTCTGTCCTCCTCTCTGCCTGTCTTCTCTCCCATTGTCTGTCCACCTCCTGCTCTATCTAACACTCGACAGTTGTTAATGATACTTCAGGCCTTTTAAACACGAATAAAGTACCACATCAAATAACATGTTGATAAGAAGGAAACCACTCTTTTTATGCCTGTTTCTGTTGTCTTTACAGTTCTAGTCTGTGATATTTCCATATATATTAACATCTATTTTGTTGCAGTCTATCATAGTTAATAGAACACAGGGATGATTCATCAAGTACAGTGCAGTGAAAGCTTTTCTGTTTGCCAAATTGTTGTTGTAGTACATAGCCAGTGCTGTATACAGCACACCTCTTTCAGGAAAAAATCTGCCAGCACACAGTAAGTGATGTGTTTTAATTTTCTATTTTTGCTATTAGCCGCTGACTCGAAAAGATAAATCCTGATAAATCCTATATTTAAAGTGTAAAATGGACTGTAACTGATGGTTATGGATAACATGTCAAGTTTCTAGGAATTGCAAAGCAGCAAGAGAAAGGTTAGTTTGGGCTGTGTGGGTGGATGAATTGTAGTGATGGGGGCAGATTTTTTCATTTGCTTTACTGTATATTACTGCAATTATCTGCAAGTCAATTGTATTAATGTGTGTATTAGAAATACTACATTATTAATATTAAAACATCATATCTTTTAAAACAGGTGGTCATAAATGTACCCAGAAAATATTTCATAAAACAATGACAAAAAAGAAGCGTCTACTTTGTGATGAAGAAATGTCTTGGCCAAGCTATTTGACCTGTGCATCAAATTCTGTGGTACAAAAATGTAGCAAACAATATTCTCCATTCTGCTTTTTCCTCCTTTCAATCACCAACCTCACTTGATTTGATTTTTGATCTTATCATTCACCCCAGTTTACCCTTTTCAATTTTCTTTCTCTATATCTTCCTCTGATGCTCTCGCCCTCCAATTCTGCCACCGTCTGTCTCTCCCTATCACAGCTGCTCTGATGAAGGTTCGCTCTTCACTGAACCAGAGTGATGGCAGATGGAGGGGTGACAACAAGAGACACGCAAAGAGAGAGAGCGAGAGAGAGAAAACAGACTGAGAGAGCACATGGGAGATGAGTCACCCTGGTTAATTAAATCTGTTGTGTGTATCTTTCTTTTTTTTAACACACAAGTTGTATGACCTGAGGAATGCCTTTAGAGGAAAACTGCGAAAGATAAATGTGGTTTTATACCACCATATAAGGAGAGAGGTGAGGCTGTGGACCTACTCATTTTGAGCCTCACTTCCATCTTCACGTTGAAGATAATCTCATTATGGACACACCTTGTTCAAGCTAAAAGGTTTTGCTCATGATTTTGGTATCATGCTGATGGACAGCCACGTTTGCATCCTACAAAGCTTTATAGTTTGTGCTGTGATGCTGGAGGGGTGCTCCCCTGCCATTAGAACGAGATTATCAGTGGGCTTCTCCAGGTGTGTGTGTATGTGTGCATCTAATTTAACATATGTCATCTCAGGACACCTTTCATCCTCAGTCACACCTCCTGGAGTGTGCCTCTGGGAAGTTCTGCAGCATCCAGCTGTCAAAGAGACAATGTACAGAGGAAAAGTTTAGGGGGGAAGCCAACGGAGAAATGCGGGATGGTTCCGATCCAAATTGCCTAAAGTCTAGAGAACAGAGAATAAAACTTAAAATACTTAAAAAGGCATCACTGGTAATTTCCGCATGAGAGGAGAAGTTTCTGTAACGAAATGTATGCAATGACATTAGTGTGCAGTGTCTTCTAAAGAAAAACAATGCAATAACTCAAACAAAACAGCATCAACATGTTCTAGCCGAAGTTACTACAATCCTGGAATAATTAGTATAATCACATCATAGCTTGCCAAAAACACAAGCGAGCATGACTCATTACGAGGTGTTTACAATGTCTGACTGCACTAAAATTCACATTTGTAGATTGCTGGAAGCATAAAGATACATATTATGTTTCCCTATTCATAATTCGATGATGGGCAGGAGGATCAGGTGCCGCAGGAGTGGGAGTGTCTTATAAACAGCCCCAGCTGGCAAATAGAAGCTGGCCGTGTGCCTCCATATGGTCCAATTCTAACTGCCCAGCGTGAGCCCCTTCATGCTGCTCAATTCTTATCAAATCAGGATGGCATGATGCACTTTGTTTCTAATCTCCTTGGGCAATAATTTAGGACTAGCTGTATGTGTTGTGTGTGTGTGTGTGTGTGTGTGTGTGTGTGTGTGTGTGTGTGTGTGTGTGAGTGTGTGTGTGTGTGTGTGTGTGATTGTGTAACAGAGAGAGAGAGAGAGAGAGACAGTCACATCCACACGACTGTCTCCAGCAGCTTCATTCTTTTAAATTATCCTTAATCAGTTTAGCCAACAGCTCATGTTCTTCATATCCGGTACAACGAAACAGACATTCTTTAGATAATCCCAGTCAGTGGCTCCTGAATTTTTCTCTTATAACTAACTTTATCCCCCAGCAGCCATGCATTTATAATAGATATATAAAAGATGAACATGGATCATATTTACTTAAAGGTGTTGGCAAGCTCATTTCTGTGTTATACGTCCGGTGAGTGTGTGTTCCTGTGAGCTAAAAAGCTCCATCCATGAGTCAGATCTACTTATCCCTCATTTTTAGCTGTTATGTGTTCAGAAAAGGAGAAGAACATTTATCTAGATGGAGGAGAACACCCCCCCACACACACACACACACACACACACAGACAGATGCATTAGAGCACATTACATACACAAGACAAAGACACACATCAGTGAGGGCACACGTGCCCGCAGGTTACATCATCCTGTGCCCCCCCCAGTGGTCTTTAATCCTTTCACCCCGTTATCCTGAATATCCATTTATAACCTCTTCCTGTGCTTTAAACCCAGCTCCCTTAGTTTGTGGCCAGGAGCCATCAGCATCGCAAATTACAAGGCGTATGCTGTCACATTCGATTTGTCTCCAGTGGTGCAGGGTCTTGTCCTCCAGGTAATGGAGGCAGAGCAGAATGGCTAACACAATATATAAGGCCGCTGGCCAGGACACGACAGACTGATGACCTATCTGTGTTACTATATGACCTGAAGTTTAATAACAACAATGTATCAGTTGCCCTGTGCTTTAGGAGGAACAGCTCATCTTTGGAGAGAAATATGGCCTGGTGGTGGTTATGTATGAATATGTCTGTCGCTCTGACCCTGTTAATAACCCGTCTACCTACTGTATATCCAGATACATCCATCTTTAACCTGAGACTGAGCGCATTCACTGCATTCACACACAGCATCGACAAATGCTTGCTTGCTCAGTGAGTTAAATTGTGATTTAGGTGTGCAGCTACTGTTGTGTTGTATTAAGAGTTGCACACGAAGATGTGGTAACCTTACATCAACAGTGTGATCGTGTGCATCCACATTCACCTCTAACTGTAGTTGGGGTTTGGTTTGGTTGGACTCTCAATGAATTTTTGATGCGTTCACATCTTTCCTGTCTGGCTGTGAGCGATTGATCTGAGATGGATTTTAGTATCAACAAGGCCTCCCTCCTTCCTTTTATTCCAAATGTGTCCCTTTTAAACCAATTTAAACCAATCTAGTGCCCAATTTCCCTGCACAGCTGCCATTGTCACTGCTAGCTCTAAGTTTCTAAGGGAGGACTCATGCTCTGTCTGCAACACAACATCCAAGTACAGTGACAAGAGGACAATCCCTCACTGGGATCCCACCCACAAAAACTGCCAGTTGTATTTGTTGGAAAAAGCCAGAATTATTGCTTCCAGAAAGAAAGTTGGAGTATTAGAGATCTGTTTCATTTTGACTACTGAGCATGAACACTGGCAAACAGAAGCATGTCATTGAACATGCTAAACATTTTACATGGCATGAGCAAAGCACACAGTACAACAAATGCTGACAATTGCTAATAGTTGTTAGCATGCTAATAAAGTAAACACACATCATGGTGTAGAGGAACTAGACTTGAACATGCAGGCTGTGGCAAACAATCAACTTGAGGAAAGTCTTGAAATGTCCTATTTGGGTCCTCAGAGCATTCACAATAATGGTGGAACTACAGGTCTTAAGAGCAGTCTAATCTATTATGGCAACATAATGAAAATAAGTGAAGGCAAGATGAGGAAGCTAGAGAGGCAGCAGACGAGGGGAACATAGGAGGAGAAAGTGAAAAGGCATAATTAGAACTGCTGCCACCGATAATACTGAGATACAAAGGAACAAGGCAGACTAATCAAACCCTGCCATGAAGAGGAAAATCTTCCTACAGCCTTCTTTCCTAAATATATGTTTTTCTCCCAGGCTGTAAACTAAGACCACAATGTTTTACTGTGGCAGCATGAGACAGTGTTTAATCAGTGTCAGTGATCTATAATTATGCAGGTTAATGTAGACTGGGAATTAATAGGACCACTGAAACCAGCTAGAAGTAAATAACATGATTTTGCTGTATGTCAGGTTGGTGTACAATCCCATGAGGCCTTTGTCTACAGTGTTTACACCCGTTTGGCTCCAGATGTCACGGCTGGTTAGATACAGGACACAGTGTAACAGAGTGAGGGGAAATACATCAGGAAGACAAAAGTGGTGGAGGAAAGGATATAATAAATATGAAAAGGACACACAATACACATGCAAGTCACAAATATGTGTATGCATTTACATACATACAGAAAGGGAAAGGATATGCTTGTCACTAACACTAATCCTGACCAAATGGCTTGTTAAGAAAATATTAAAAATTAATCCAGCAAAATGTTCACATTAATAGAGGAGAAATGCTTGGTACTGCAATTTAAAAATGTGCCATGTAGCTGATATCAAGTCAGTGAATTATATCAATATCCTGCTGTTAAGGCCAGGATATTTTTAGGATTTCATCAGTTTTTAATTTACTAGTATTGCATATGAGGGTTTTGCTTGAAAAGGCAGAACCCTTGTGTCTGGTTAACTGTTATTAGTCACTGCATAAATGGGAGCTGAGGGTAAGATACTACAAGAATCAGTTAGCAATTAGAGTGGATGTATTCTGGTTATTCAGATTTTCCTGCATCTGAGGAAACCTTTTTGTCATGCAGGTTATATAGTTATATAGCTATTATGTGAGGCATTGTATGGCAGTTAGGGTCCACCATATGACTTCAGGGTCAACTTCAGGGTCAACATACCTTCAAATAAATAAATATAACAGAATCATTGATGACATAATAAATATGTTCTATGTTAGCAAGGGATTACGCGACTACAATTATGTGAAAGAGTTGCCTATAGTGATGAACCCATAGATAATTATCATCCATTTCCCTCAGCTCTACAGAGTTTGAGCATCTTTCAGTTTACTGTTTTGCTTCAGTCTCACCGCTCTCATCAGAATAGTTTTTGACATCAGCTGGCAGCTATTTTAAGCAAAAAAGCTCCACTATACCCGATGTATACTACCTGCCCAGAGCCAAACAGATGACTGACAAAACATTAGCGGCTAGCTAGTGAACGTGTAGGAGCATTTAGCTGCTAAAGAGACAGATATTTCCCTCAGGAGTTGGTGGAGACCAAAACAAACAACATTCAGCCAGGTGGCCAGACACACAACTCCAAATTAATGATAATGTTGCTCCGTGTGTGTAAATACACAACAGTTTGCTTAGAAATTCACTTTATTCATTTAAAAAAGTGATAATATGTAAGTTTTGTGTTTGTTTTGCTGGTTCCAAGAGGGAAAAAAATCAGTTATTGCATGTTTGAGACCAGACAAACATGCATCAAAGGCAATCACCAGCTTCTGCAGAAACAGTTTTCGATACACAAGCAGAGATTCAAAGGAATTCTCTGAGGTGGCAGATTTCTTCAGAGAGGCTGCTGAAGAGTTTTGAAGGGCACTTTTTTTCCTTTGAGATTTAAACTTAGAAAGTCTGTTAGTAAGATCTGAAATAAACCACTTGAGAGCCATGAGAGGATTAATTAGAATATTGTGATCAGCCATATCAGAAGCAAAACTCAATGTAAACTAGGACACCAGCATCAGCAGCACTGGAGAGATCATTAGTCTGACCCATAGACCAGTTTTGGGTCTAGACCTGCTCTATGTGAAAAGTGCCCTGAGAGAACTTCTGTTATGACTGAGCGCTATATAAATAACATTAAATTGATTTCAGTAGACCGTAACTTTGAGGTGTTGACTTATGACCAGAAAGTAATTTGGGTGGTTTTCCCGATGAAAATAGAAATGAAATGAGGACTACAGGTTCCAAATGAGGTGTTTACATCTACTGTACATGCAATGTTGTTTTGTACTGAGATGAAAATAATAAGCTAGGGGTGAGGTGGAGGTGTTATGAACCTGCAGGGTATGTCTCTTCCCTGTTCTCCCTTTTTTACATCTTATCCCCTGACAGTTTCTCCCTCAGCGAGGCCACAGGGCAGGTTCAGCTGTCAAATGAAGGACACACAGAGTGCCTACCAAGAGGTCTGCAGCTCTAATGACATTTTCTCAATTCTGTCAGCAGCTACTGGTGATTGTATTGTATTCTGTTCTATATTACAACTAAGTTCAAAAACACACAAAAATAACATCTAAAACAAAAACCTCAAAGTATAGGCCCCCATAATGTGCATGTGCTGAAATGAGGGCCCCATGCTGTGCTGCAACAGGGTCACACCAGTAGTTTGACAAAAACCTCTAAAGGAGTGGCTATTGAGGAAGATGGAACAGTCTGGTGTTCAAGCGTACAGCGTGGGTGATGCTCAAGATGAAAACATGCAGGGTAATTTCATTCAATTATTTTTTCAGTAAGAGTTTCCTGAGAGTACAGCCTCAGACCCACACTGCCACAGTCTCTCAGTGTCTCACACCCTCATGTTTTGCTATAAGCCTTCACACCAAGTGAGGTTTTGTTTCTGGCACAACTGCATCCCTGCAGAAGCACGCATACGCACACACACACACACACACATACACACACACACACACACACACACAATGTGCGGGCTGTGTATAATTGATGAGCACAGCAGTAGGGGGTACCATGAGAGGGACCGTAGAGCCATTGCGTCAAAACTGGCAATCGGCTGACCTTTCGCAGCTACACTGGCATGTGTGTATGCATGCATGCATATGTGCGTGTACGTGGGCGCATGCTTGGGTGGCAGGTGGTGGGGAGAAATGTGTGAGAGGTGCAAAGAGACCGAGGTTGATGGCAGAGATGATGAAGAGAGTATTCTTCAGAGATGCTTTGAATAAAAACAATGAGGATGGTGATGAGAGTTTAAAATAAGGCTGAGGAGGGAGAGAGGAACACTCCAGTGAATTGTCTCTAATGAGAGCAGAGCAGCCCGGGCATTGTGATAAACCTGGACAAAACAGGAGAGAATGGCATGAAACTCTTGTTGCAGTCAAGCTCTGTTTTACACAAGCAATTAGCTGGCCCCTGTGGCATGGTGCCGTGTTATTGACAATCTCCTTACACATGTAACAGCCTCATGACTTCAGAAATGCATATTCAATTACAACTGCTGCTGAAACTTTTGCTCTTGGTGTCACCCCTCATTAAAAGAGGAGTTTGTCAGTTAAAGGTCTAACAGCACTGATGGGCTTAGCTGTAATTTACGCACATGTAGCATTTCCCATACATTAGGAACAGAATGTTACACAAGCTGTGCAGCCTAGGGAGCCTGGCAGGGTGTCGTATATGAGAATGGTTGGATTTGTGTGTGCATGTGTGTGCGTGTCTGTGTGTGTGGGGGACAGTCAATCTTCCTTACCTCCTACTAAAATGATTGGGAAGTGAAAGAGCAACAGCAGCAGGAGGAGAAGGTGCAGATGTGTGAGCTGCACGCTGCAGAGGTGTGATGTGGAGTGAGCCAAGCCTGCTTCGTCACTGCTGCCTACACAAACACCTTCATCGGCTCAGTTTTAGTCCACCAACTTGTATCAGTGTAGCCAACTAGAAGAGCGGGCCATCAGTTTTTATTCATACATTTTCATGCATGTCACTACAGCATAATTAAAACCTCTGCACCAGAGACTTGCATGAATTAGGAGAACATCATGGCCGATTTTACTGCTGTCAAAGTAAGTCATTATGCAACTTGTAATGTAGTCATCTTTTCATACTTTAATTGCAGGTTGCATTATGGGAACTGTATATATAAAGAGATAACAGCCCCACCAACAAAACCTTTATCTCCTGTCACTACTGTTCAAGACAATTATGTATAGTCTAAAGTTACTGACCATTTTAGTGACTAGAACAGCAGTATTTTTAATATTCTCATGCAAATCTAAATGGATGGTCATTATTTAATCTTAATGCTGGCTCATTATCTCGACCGTGAGTGTGCCAAAGAGGGTAATTAAATTGACAGTGGAACTTTATTTAACTGTCACTCATTCAAAAATGAACTATTTTCTCCATTACTGGGATAGCATTTGCATATAAGAGCTACCAGACCATAAGGAAATCTGGACACAGAACTAGCAAATGGCCGTTTGATGATAAATCATCATCAAAGCACAAAGATAATTCTGCCTTCATCCACAAGCTGAATGACAATAAAGACAGAGTGTGGCGTTAAATAAGAGACCTGGTTTGTTTAAGGTTTGCAGTGTTTATTCACACAAACGTGCCAGCTGAATTCAAACAGAAAATGAGTCAACATCAAAGCATCCTACATTTGGAACAGCTGATAAACCTAGCTGGAATTTGACAGTTTCTGTCGAATGTGTGCCAATCCCCTGGACAAAGCAAATGCATGAAGAGAGACAGAACAGAAGCCAAAGAGATTTAGCTCTGAAAATATTAATTGTCAATACAAAGGTACAGAGTTGAAGACGCATACATGAGAAACACAGACCACATTTATACATACAATAGTAACTGATTCAGATGCAGATGCTTGAAATCATTATGAAAAAGAATACGTATGCAGGCTTGCAAAGCAGTTTAGGCATGGATGAAAATACATGCATCCAATGCGTTAGTGATTGTTCATGATCATGTGTGTACAGTATGCACATGCATGTATTATCTTCACAGGGATAAGTGAGTATGACCAAAGCTAAAGGATGTAGCCATAACTATAACAGAGGAGACACACTGTGATTTTGAGAGACTGACAGAGCGTGCTTGGGCGCTGTGTGTGGGTTAGTGTGGACATTTGCACTGTTGCAAGTAATTTGGAAGTGTGGCAGAGTGCTGCATTTTACCCAAAGTCACAGCCCCGTGTTGTGTTGGTCTCACAGCAGGGATGCATCGTTGGCTTTGCTCTCTTTAAGCTAATAGAACCAGTTAGAGCTGTTTAAATGTGTATTTTGAATTTGCATACGAAAAAGGAGTGGGTAAAAAAGTTGAAATATCACAACAACAAAAGAACTGAACAGGAAAAACTGCAGTTTTGTCACATTCTCATTCCTGTTATACTTTGCTCCTTATACATTTCTGCAGAGTCGAACAATAATGGTTTCTTGGCTGTGTTACATAAAAAGCCTCTTGAGAAATTATCTCCAGTGTTGACAATTTTAGTGCCACCCACTCTGTTTGTCTCTTACAACTATGGCAGACCTTTGGGATTTATATTTACTAATTACAGTGAGCTGACAGAGACCATGTGCACCTCTCCTTCTGTCTGCCTGGCTATCTTAAAAACATTTAATTAAAAACATAGACATTAGATAATAGACAAAAAAAAGGAGAAATAGAGAGATGTGATCTCAGAAATCGTATAATTGCAGCCAGATTTTGAAAATTAAAGCCACAACGCCTGTCCATTTTCAGTGCCTGTGCTTCTCTCATTTTCTCTCTCTCCCCTTCTCGGCGCTCTGCATAAACATTTAGTTGACTGTCTGTTGATTCCTCTGTCTGGCTCTCCAGGTTGCTGTCTTTCTCACTGCGTGCCTCTCTTAACATTAACCCGCTGGCTCACAGGCCACCGGGGAGTCTGTCCATCAAAGCATCCAAGAGGCAAGAATTCCCCGGCACCTCCACCGATCGTCTTGAAGACTTAGCATAGGTCGTCTGGGCTGAGAGAGGCATTATTTGTTCGTCCAAGAAGAACACAAAATGATTAATATATCTATGTTTTCAAAAAATAAAAGAATGAATTAAGAAGAATAAATGTTATCTTTTTAAAAAACAATATCATTATAATGCTTGTGCTTTAAAAAACGTGTTTTAGATCTGCTCTGAATGATAAGCTGCCAGAAGTTTCTGTTTTATGATGATATACTGTTTTCCTGAACCTTATATAATCAACACGCAAGCAAAACTACTACAAAACTAATTAAATGAGTACATTGATATTCTCACTCTGGGTATTATCTTGACTTTCAAAAGTCAAATTTAATTTCTATTTATATAATCCATCAGTGAATGGGAAGAACACGGTAAACAACAACAACAACAACAACAACAACAACAACAACAGAAGGCTATATAAAAGGCAAGACGAGACATTTACATAATCAGAATTCAGCGACAGTGTTCCTCCGATGGGAAGGAAAACAGAACCACAATCAGGACTAAGCGGAGCGAGACAGTGAACCCAATTACTGAAAATTGAGCCTTCCTGGCTGCAGGCAGTGGCACACACTCTCAGACGCTCACAAACACACGGAGACAGTTGGAGACACAATATCTGACAAGCACAGAATGTTTCATTCTTAAATGACATGAATCAAAAGTACATCTACAATTGAGAATTTATATACCAAGTCGACTTTCTGCCAATTCCGTTTCATTTTCAATCAAGCACTACTGGAACAGAAGGAATATTGAGAGTGCAATTTTAACACACACACTCTCACACACACAAAATACAGTGTCTTGTGATGACTTTGGTGCAGCATGCCCACTAAGGTCTTTACAAACAGACCACCTGTAAATGTCTCACTCAGCCAGGCTACGTCTCTTGCTCAGGTATAGCTGGGATTGTTTTTTATAGCAACTGGCACAAATCTGATGTGAGGGACGTGGGGGAAGTGGTAATAGCTGACAGAAAAGTGAGTGCTGAGACACCCCCTCCCTCACCCGTCTGGATCTTATTATCAGTTTGCTCGTCCTCACCCACTCTCTTCTCTTTCCCCTTTTTTCTCCTCTGCTTTCTCCCCACATTGATTTTCCAGTGGAGATGACATAAGGCATGTTGCTAGTGGGCTTTGCTCCCATTCTGTCACCATGAGAACATTTCTCTTTCTACTCACATTCCTCAGAATAGCTCTGACCCCTGTCAGCAATCGCCCACAGGGTTCAGAAGAAAAAACGCTGAAGGGGATGGAATTAAAACTGTGTGTGTGTTAAAAGGGTGTCATTGTAAAAGGAGATACAGTATAAGCCGTTTGAGAAAGATTACATCTATTGGTAAAGAGCAGATTGCACTGCATTAACATGATTAGGGGAAACTTGTTGAAGAAAAAACAATCAGAATCCTCTGGAGATAAGGCGGCAGAGGTGATTTTTTTTTATCATCTCAAGCTGCTGCTGAAATGACTGCTCTAGAATCTTCCCTCACCTATTTCCTTTGAAGGTGTTCCAGGCATGATTGACTGGAAGGGGACTTCAGGGCCGCCCCCTGAACACACTGGAGGGATCTCCCGGGAAGTTGTTGTGTAAAAGAACATTAGGGCCTTTTGCCAGCATGACTCCTCTGTGTTTCATATCATAGAGATACTGAAATAAGAAATTCTGACATTTCACTGAGATGTCTGCACCTCAGATGCTCTGTGTTTGATGGTGCAGTAAAGACTGCGTAGATGGGATAATATCAACGTTTACTGAAACAGTGAGGATGGCAAAGGTCAGGAACAAGTTGGCTACCTAGTCAGAGCTCAAACAAGTCTGAAAGGACATAAACTGGCAGGAGAAAATCCAAAAAGGGTGTCATGCATCAATCATGCAAGGGTCAAAAAATTAAAAAAGTCCTAATGGTGCTCAATGGGGCTCTCAGGCCAAATGTGGGTGCTCAATCACAAAACCGATTTTGAATGTCTTTTCAACGTTCACTTTCACTATGTCAAATATGGTCTAAATGTAAACATTTAATCAACAAATAGCTCCAGAGACACTTAAACACAAAGCACTCAGGATTTTCTCATTTCTTTGGAAGAGAAATGTTTTATCAATCAGAAGTGGACCTTAAGTTACAAAAGGCTGCTATAGATGATCTTGTTGGATTGCTACAACCTTCAAGGCTAGGGACACGTGACCAACATGCCGGGCCAGATTCTTATCTGGGGGGGCTAGCATTTCATTCTCACCAGAACAGGAAGAAACCGCTGTCATTACTGTTTATTCAGACCACGGTTTAAACACAAACACACAGTTGCAGCTTGTGACAAAATTGCAATGCGAGAATTTAGCCACTATCCTCCCAAGTTGGTATCGCTCTCTGTAATACACTGTAAAGCAAGATCCATGCTTTCTCCTCCCCTGTTGAAAATGTGGGACCACCACCTGTAATGAAGATTTTGTGTTTACCAATTTCACATGTGGTTAACACTGTGAAACAGACTGGTTGGGCTTAGTCACCAAAACCTTCTTTTTTTACTGCCATACATGTTAAATCCAGCCTTGAAAGCTAATCTGCACTTTTGGTTGCGAGCTAATGTGCACTGCCTTCTGACCACTACTGGTTGTGCGAGCTATTACAATGTTATCTAATAGATCACACTGATTGTGGGTTTGACAGTGATGTTATTTGACGGGTTTGGGTTTTTTTTATGTTACAATGGACACATTTCAGTAGGAATACATTATTGAAAATCACTTTTGTTGTTGTTTTTTACTTCAATGGCAATGTGCTATTTTCTCTTTATTATCTTATATGTATTATTGTATTGATAGGATATTTTTCATCGGCATTGAAACGTCACCTTGCAGGTCACAGCGGTCCGTCAAATCTCTCTCGGACAGGTACGTATACTAGAAGGGTAACTGGAAAATGAGGAGCAGGTGCATGAGTGTGTGTGGGGAGAGCAACTGCTAGCATGACTGGAATGACTAGCAGGCAAAATAAACTGTGGGGAAAAAATGCAAAAACTTAAGAACTGGCTGATGCCATAACGATGTGTGATAATGATAGATTGTTGGCAAACATAAGCTGGATGGAAAGATGGAGACAAAAGTTCTCTAAAACTCTTAATATAAACTCTACCCGTGACCTATTTCAAAGACTTGAGGAAAGAATCTGTCACTGGGGAAAATGATGATTAAGGCTGCCTGGCAGACACCACTGAGGGAATCTCAGAATAAATGAATCTTCAAGCTACATAAGTCTTTCCGATTGACTATTCTGTCTGTATTCTCCTTACAAGGTTTGATGGATTATTCCTGTGTGATAAAGCCTCTCAAAAAAAGCTCAAGTGTGTACACAGCTCAAGCAGGGTTTGAGAACAACATCCAATTTACAATGATCAATTCCTCACATCATTCCACATTTGAAATCAATAATGCAAAACAAGACTGGAGCTCATGCTGAATGTAGGGCACCAATGACTTTTTCAAAGGTATGACAATGAAGATTCTTTTCTTTTGAGTTACACATGGAATAAGCCAGTTGTTTTGAGATCTTTCTCTTTGTTTGCAGCAAAGGACAAACATGCACATGCATACAAGGGAAAAGAACGACAATAACACCATCTGAAAACAAAAGGAGTGTCTGGAGTGTTTGGAGGAATAACAGTGGAGCCAGCTCAAGTGTTCTTGTTGAAATCTGACCCTGATTCTTGTAACGGGAACAGAAGAACAAAGACAACAATACCTTCTTCTTTTTTTAAACCCTATAACCTAAACCATCTGCACCTGCACACATGCACACAGGGATACACACTCCCATAATCCCTCTCTCTTTTTTCAATAGCTCTCTCGTGCCTAAATGTTGCTCGGTAAACAGAAAATTCAACAAACACTCACCCACGATGACAATGCATCCTGTCTACACACATTAAAGTCTGTATTAATATCATCTAGGCATATAAACAAACACACACGCATATTCATCCCACACATGCACAACGCTTGTACATTTACAAGTTAGTAGCTAGTTAATCAGATCTTTGGATAATAATAATATGTAATGCAATGTGGAATGACTGTATACAAGGATGATAGTTCTTCTGGATTACACACATATTGATTAAATGAGACTCAACACACTCTAAATAGGCAGAAGGCTGCTTAAAAGAAGACTTTGCTTTTAAAACATGGGTCTTATTTTTATAGTTATAGCAATCATTTCCATCATTCATCATTACATTTCCTTCGCTAATTTCATTACTGAGATCTTGGGAGCAAACAACATCAATGGCAGGAAACACAAGCAGCTTGATGATAAGGAAGGTTTGACAATGATTCAGCCATACCAACAAAACAGAAGGAAAAACGCAGATGAATGCATCCGAAATGTCCATCCCAATCCTCCAAATGAAACGCAAAACTGTGTGTAAGTGCCATACATTTAAATGGATAGTTCTGAAAAGGTTACATAGATCTTTATAACCAACCCTTTGGATGAAACCTTTAATGTTCCTCTTTTTTTCACTCACTTGTAAAAGTGTATTTCATTTAATTTTGGGAGGTCATGTAGCCGAAGTCATGAGTAAATCGTAGAAGGAAATTATGTACATGAAGGTGGTGGATGTGAACAAGCTAGTCAAAACCAAAAGCAGAGAAAGGCCACAAATATATATCACTTGCAATACCATTCAAAATTACCAAAATGTCATATAAAAAGATCACATTTAAGCAGCGTGATTGTTTAATTAACAGTAGCCTAGTTAACTGAAGCACATTGTGGACCTGTCAAATGAAATAATGGTCTGTCTCTAATAATAGCCTGGTGCTCTGTTTCACTTAGTTAAATGAGGGCCCCCGTCATTACCACACGTTTTGAGTACTATAATACCTTTGAAAGGGCAAAGTGATCAGAAAGTAAGAATTTGAATCATCAATTTGACTCTGACTACTCAGAGTCCTGCACTGCAGAGCAAGGATGTTTAATTGAGTAAATGTAATTGTCTTTTTTTGTGTAGACACTCAACAAAACATGAAAATGCAGGTTGTGATTAATAGCATCATTTGGTCCTCGGTTAACACACCAAACAGAGCACACATTAGGTTAGTGAGCAGTGGGTGTGCCACCTGCTCAGCTCAGGGTGACGCACACAGAACATGATTGAGGAATCATAGCCGTGTATGTAAGTATTGCAGCTCTAAACCACCTTATAGATTTTTACATTTACAAATAGGTTTCCTGCCTTCCAGGCAGCCATCGGTTACTTTTCTTCTTTCAGCACTCTGTATGTAGGTGTGTTATTTGATGAGAATTTGATGAGAATTCGATAACCTAGAGGCCTTTAAATGAAAGGTTCTCAACTGTGGCTATGCTTGAGCACATTCAGCTGCCATCAAAAAGACACCACTGTTCACTTCGGTCCCGTCAAATCAATCTTACACACATTGATGCATAAACACACACAAGCCCTCACTAGCACCCTTTAGATAAACATTCTAAAGAGTGTTCCGTAAGTCAAGTGTGTAATTCCTTCTTTTTCAAATGCACTTAATCATGAGGGTAAAAGAGGAATAATACATGAGCTCTGTTTCTGTTAGAAGACTGTGGATTACACTGAGCAACCACTGTAACCACCTCCATTTTTGCATGTGTGCATAAAATAGGAGTAGCAGCCAGATGACAGAGCCCAGTGTTTCAGAGAGGGAATTCTTTTTAAAAAGTAATGTTTTTAAAAAACAAGACAAGACCTCTTAGTAAAGCAAGAGACACTAACCATTCAAATTTACACCAGAGCCTACACTCAGAACACTTCTCTAGTTCTGTTGTGATTCTCTGGGCCAATGCAAAGCTAGTAGTTGTTAGAGCTGTGAAGGAGGTAAGAAACGGATTCGAGTCCAGCCTGTACACCCCAATTCTGCTGTGTCTCTGAATAACACACACACACAAACAAGCTCAACATTCTCACAGTGGGAAGGTCATGTACAGGTGACATTCTGACCTCATTACGTTTTACCAATTTAAAGCACAAGTGACTTGCAATTACCTCTGCAAAGAAGGAATCATATCACTCTGTCTTGCCCAAATGCAGGGGTTAGCAACATGCATCTCTTTAGCACCTCTGCAGTGGCTTTGACAAACACGACAAGGACATTCTCATCTTTCAACGGGAACACATCTTATTTGGGATACTGTGACACAGATATTTTTTTTATTTTTTTTTATATTTCATCATCTAAAATATGCATCACCTCCTACATCCATGGTCAAGTGCCTTTCCCTGCAGGTGTAGTAGTTTCCAATCCCTGCCCTCAGTAATCTAACCATGGATAAGTCAAAAAAAATAAAAGTGTCAGAGGAAAATAGAGTTTTATTCTGCGTGGACAGATTCATACCAGACATTACCAGAAAAACCACACAGCATTAGCTGAAAGGTACCACGCTGGAGATGAGCAAAAAAGAGCCATTTCAGAACTACTGCGGAAAGCTGAGCAGATCAAATGCACTTTCAGGAAGTGGATCAAGACTCCAAACTCAACTACTGCTGAACACTATTATTTAATAAACTATTATTTTGCAAAATATACAATGGCACCTCTCAGTGGGTGGGATATATTAGGCAGAAAGGGAATATTTTGTCCTACACCCCTTCATGGAAACGATATTCCCTAATGGCAGTGGCCTCTTTCAGCAGGATAATGCTCCCTGCCACACTGCAAAAATGGTTCAGAAGTGGTTTGAGGAACATAACAATGAGTTCAAGGTGTTGACTTGGCCTGCAAATTCACCAGATTTCAATCCAATCGAGCATCTGTGGGATGTCCTGGATAAACAAGTCCAAACCATAGAGGTCTCATCTTGCAACTTACAGGACTTAAAGGATGCTAACATCTTGGTGCCAGATAACACAGCACACTTTCAGAGGTCTAGTGGACTAGACAGGGCTATTTTGGAGCCAAAAGGGGGACCTACACAATATTAGGCAAGTGTTTTGGCTGATCGGTGTATGTACATGCACACACACACAACCACACACTCCATGTGCAACTGCTACTGTTTGAAGGAGAACTTAGTGTAGGACAGGACTTCTCAAAGTCCGGACCTCGGCCCACATCCGGAACAAACAGCAAATCACTCCAGACCCAGCCCATACCTCAGGTTTTTTTTTATATAGGCCTACATAAATACAACATTGATCAATAAATTGTTAGTGACGTTGAACATACAGTGTTGCTGGAGATCATTCACAGCGATCCTCCAGAGGAATGTGGTTTAAATGTGGCTTATTTCCCGCTCCTGGACATAGTTGTCATGGCAACGCTGCTGAGTTCACACAGTAACGAGAATTTCTTTTCAGCTCCTAAATCCCAGATACAGAATGTGTCTCATGTTATCTAGTACACGATTTCTACAACTAGTGTAAATGTAGCTGTAAGAACATGTCTGAGTCAAAAATACATATGGACTAACTGTCTGAGGTGTGTATGCCTCTGTTTCATTTTTTTATTCTGTGTTCTGTGTGAGCAAACAACAACAGAGAGAAGCAGACTTACTTGCTATTCAAGAGTTCCAGTGAACTCGTGGTGTTCATCGCTGTGGGTTTGCATTAATGCCCGAGGGTTCAGAGCAGACAAGAGGACAGCTGGTTTGGAACAGGGAAGAGTGACGTTCTCTCCTTATAATGCAGATTATACGTCGATCATGTTGTCCTTGCCCCTCCCCTCAAACCCTTACTTTACACGCCAAAACAGTGACAGAAATTTGAACTTGAAGAACTGACATTGTTAAAAAAAAAACTCACAGTGTAAAAGATTGGACATCGTAAAAACAAAATGACATCGTAAAACAAACACAAGAGCATAAAAGAAACTGTCAAGAGTGACATGAGGAAATGTCCCTGTTCTGGCTCCATACTAAACACCAACATACTGCCATTGTGAGCATCTTAGCATTTAGCTAAAAGCACTTATGTTGCAAAGTACTACAGCCTCAAAGAGCTGCTAGCAGGCTGTAGACAGTTTTGTTTTAAGCAGCCTAGCTGTGTGGCTCTACAGATAGCAATGTTGGTCAGTCAGTCCAGCACTTCGGTCCAGACTGAAATATGTTAGCAACAAAAAAAACAAATGACATTCCCATCAGCGTCAGCTGTAGTTTGTGTTTAGTACTAATTTGCTAATGTTAGCGTGCCATAATATAACTCCTACCTCAAGCTAGATTCTTACAGTAACTAAATCATTTGGTGTGAATGCATTTACAGCTGCCTGGTAACTTCTTTATTCTGTTAGCTCACACTTTACAGCTATATGCTAAAATGCTACTTATCAAACAAAGATCAGAAATAGCCAACTTCCTGTAGATCCTATATATTCATTTGAAACCAATCATCAGTCCTGCTTCACATACCCTCAAACCCAATCTCCCCCACATGATCCTCTTGAACATGGCAATTGAAGAACTCTTACAGCTAATCTGACTTTAATGGCGGAGGAAAATCATGGCCAAACACTGCAGTGGTAGCAAATCATCTCTCCCCTCCATTCTCCCTTTCTGTATCTCGACCTCTCTGCCCCAATTATTAGATTTGGCCTATAAATAAATGCCTGAGCTGTCACACAGGCAAATGGAGCTGCCAACATGGGAATTGGTGGCAAGGAGCTGCAAGGAGGGAGGCAAGCCAAAGGAATAACAATAAGCCCAATATGCATCATTGCCAAGGTAGGAGAGACATGAAGGCAAAGCAGGTAATGTCAGACAGCTTGATACACTGGCAGCAGCTCAGATAGACAGGTAGACAGACCAGCAAATGGTAAGATAGAAAAAAATATCTCAGACCAGTCTAACATGTCTCCAGGCCTCAGGCCTCATGTGTGGTGGGAAAAGGGGGAAATCTGAACCAAAGAGCCAGAATATTCAAAACTGTCAGAGCAGAGAGAGGAGGAGGAGAAAGAAAAGACAACATCAGAAAAATCCAGCAGGCGAAAAGTGTCTAATTACAAACCCCACAGAGCACCTTAGAAACAATCAAGTTTAAATGCTTTGATTAATAAAAATGTGACATACTGTGTTAACAGAATTTGATGAGTCACTCCTGAAAAACATTGCCACTGAATGCAGTTTCTACATACAGAGTGGCTCTGAAAATGTTCAGGCTTTTGTACTAAGATATTTTTAGTTTGCTCCTGCTGGATGGAGGACATTATTTGCTGTTATTTTACAGTAGACAAGAAAGAGCACTGACCTTTTAGAAATAGAGGAAGAATAACTTTATTTGCCCAAATATGAAGAATTTGACCTCTGCATTTTAACTTTTTAGAAGCAACAGGCAAAATCCAGGGACTGTGCCAGATCCAAGGCAGAGTCATCACCAGCTCAACCAACGGCAACATTCACAGGTTATCCACTGCCCCAGGCATTTCATCTGTTAAAGCACCTCAACAGTACCTGCACCTTAATGTCAGCCCACTTCTACTTGCTGCCAAAGTGTGTGCAAGGTTGTGGTAAAATTCAGTTTCATTAAGTTTACATTTTTAAGAATTAGTGATACATATCCCATATTGCATTATTCTGGAAAAAAGGCAGTTTACAAGACAAGTTGTGCTTGGAATGAAGTTCTTTCTGCAGTCTGCAGTCCATTATCACACTAAAACAGCAGGATTGTCACGTATTGAGAATTTCATGCATTAACTTAATAGGTTTCTGCCTCTGGCAATATATTACTGGCAATTTCTATATAATAAGATCAGATCATTGAACAGCTTTATCACAAGGGTGTCTACCAGGCTAATATCATCTCCTGCGGATGCATGTTTTTAACATAAATCATAGAACTTACAGTGCTAGGCAGTAATTATCTCCATCAAATTTTTTTTTGTTCACAAAATCCCCACCAAGCTTTTGCTTAAACAGGTTGCTATACCAGCTGCTTGTCAGCTATTAACTTAATCGGTAACAACAGTAGATATCTTCATATCATTTTATAATTAATTATGAGCCAGAGGTTAATTTAAAAACGGAATAAATGAAAAGCATGAAGGACACACACGTTCACACATACATTATGTTTACATGCCTGCACTATATGTACACATGCACATACATGGACCCTGATGATGACAGTGGCTGTATAATCAGTTAGCCCTGCAGTAGTATATGGGGACTTAAACTAAGTGCCTTAATTCACTGTCAGCCAGCCCCAATCAAGCTGCAGAGATCTGAGAGTCTGAGGACTGGGGCGAAACCTCTCGGGTGATAGTTAATCTTCCATGTCGACACACACAGAGAAGAATGTAAATGCAGACAGTGCAAGAAGCGTAATTACATATGTTATAAAGAAGAAGAATAAAGCTCCTAGGATATATTTAATATGTAGGTGCATGC
Source organism: Nannoperca australis (assembly GCA_036023655.1). Classification (NCBI taxonomy): domain Eukaryota; kingdom Metazoa; phylum Chordata; class Actinopteri; order Centrarchiformes; family Percichthyidae; genus Nannoperca; species Nannoperca australis. The sequence goes on from JAVQJD010058588.1 coordinate 36,962, forward strand.
ACTGATTGAGGTGGCAATAACATAGTGAATAAAGCAGTTAAATTAATGACAATACCTGTGAGTGTTACTGTAGATATAGGGGTCACAGTACATATACCGTATACAATATAAAAATGTCTTTAGGCACCATGTGTACACCCATATTGTAAAATCAATCATGGGCTCACACAGGGATTTATATAGATCAATGATCAACAGAAAAGGAATAAACCATCTGACTGGGCTATATTAAGCGCATCATCATTTTTGAAGTGCACTGAAGGAAGAAAGGCAAGAGTGATGTTTCCTCCTGAGTGACAATACGAACAGTTCACAGTAGATTAACCAGAGACAAAGACACTTTCACACACATTCAGGCATTAACACTCACCACACTATAGTTTTCAACATCTTTGTTTTTAAAGGCATGGGTGTGTGTGTGTGTGTGTGTGTGCATGGCTTCATGCCATTAGAGTTGGGCAGGTATTTGGTTAAGTGCTGCACAGAAAGGAAAGCCTATATGGGAGAATGTCAGGAAACACCAGCACAAATATGCCAAGCACAAGTACCTCTCCTTCTTTGTTTCTCAAATTCTTCTTTCTGTCTGAAAGTGGTGCTACAGGAGCAGCCAGGGGCACAAACACACAGCACTAACCTTCAACTGCATAACAAACTGATTACACGTCTCATCCACAAAGACACTGAATGATAAGATGCTCGGCTTGGTGGGTAATATATGGCCTGATAATGGTAAATTAAATATGGGCCCGCAAATTCAATAACACCTCATATGTGTAATTAAATTTGAGGCTTCAGTGGAGTGGAAAAGAGCAATAAAGAAAAATCAGGACTAGCAAAGCAGAGTAGGAGTTTCTTGGGGCGGAGCAAGGTATTTCTTCTGGGCATCCTCACCATCACTATCATCTGTACTGGTATTCGCATGGCATTAAGTCAACGTAAATAATTGATATCTATTAACATTTCTTTCCCTTCTGTTTTCGTTTTAAAAGCTTGCTCTGATTCAAACAGACTGCAAGATGAATGCACACTGTAAGTCTCATGTGATGACATGTCTTGGCTCCCCCTCTCCTCTCTAAGTCTGCCTGCCACTGTCTCTCTTTCTCGTACTGTGCATTTATTTGAGATCATTCCTGTGAATTGGTGTGACTGTAAAACCAAACAGAATGGAAGAGCAGCATAGAAAAAGAACAGTTCAAACCTGAGAAGTAGAAGAAGAAGAAGCAGAAGAAGAGTAATAGAACAGACTATAGGCGGCACCATGAGAGATAAGCAACAGATATGAGCAGGTGCCTACCTGAGGTAACGCAGTGGTTCTATGGTTTCAGCCTCTGCTGAGCTGTGGTTCATTTTCTCCATCTGTTTTCACCCAGCACGACTCTGCAAATATGAGAAAGGGTGAGCTGTGCCGCTCCAAAGACAACACTTCCGATCCCTCTCTCTGGCTCTGATTCAATAAACACACAGTCTACCTCTTTGCCTGGGAATAGAGTGAAAATCTAAATAAGCTTCCTCCCTCTGTATCTCCCTCTAGGCAGTTGATTGGTTCAGACGATGGAAGGTAATTACTGGCTGCTACACACACACACACACACACACACTATCTGGATATTGCCTCTGTGTCTCTGCCTCTCCTCTCTGTCTCTTTCCCACTGTGGTGGACACAGCTCATTCTCTAATAAAACCAGCTGGCTCTGTGTATCAGCTGCGCTCACTGGGAAAGCCAGCCAATTAAGAATCAGGAGGCATGGTGCTCGCCGGCTGATTGGCTCAGGCTGCTGCAATCATACAGTAGCTGTTCAGTCATCCAGGGTGCACCCCCACCCCCCACACACGTTCACGCATAGCCCTTGGTGGCAAAAGGATCCCTTGATGTAGAATGTAGAGCAAGCATCAGCGTGAGGAAACAGACTGATCACTGAATCCCAAACTGTAACACATTTCAAATGATGGTGGGAAGTGCGTGAAGCTATAGGGAGGCTACCACAACTGAGATAATAACACTGTAGTGCCGGAGTGGGCACATAGTAGCAATTTGTAGCTCCAGCACAAATGGATAGGTGATATGAACAGAAGCACGATGACCCCAAAAGGACTTTGATGCACGCAGACTAATCATATGGATTTAGGGCAAACATGAGAGGAGAAAAACACCCTCTATCATTAAAATGTAAATATACAGTATAACACACACAAGCGCTCGCACACAGAGGAAAGATATGCATGGTTGTATCACGGGGAGAACCTGCTGCTGCCAAGGAACGAGGCTCATAAGTGGGTCATGGTGATAAACAATAGCTCACTTTCTTCTATAAAGGTCTCTCTCTCTTTTTCTCTCCCTCCCTCCACTTTGCACTGACTTCAGAGTTCATGACCACTCCTCACAGCTCAACTAACAGAGTTAAGTCTTTGGTTTTATATTACAGATTAGGGTGTAGGCTAAATATTTGCACAGAGACCTGTAAGAAAGATAACATTCTTGTAAGGACAAATGAAGACAAACAATGGATCATTGGTGCAGTCTGCCACCTATGGGTTATAAATTGCCATTTCAGTTGAAATCAAGTAATTGTAGACAAACTAAGGGCTGAAAATGTATCATTATGACAGAAAAAGGAAATACCCTAGAGAGGATGTCGCAACAGAATCATGTTTTGTTAGCAGCAGCTGTTCACTAAAACTTCAGGGAACATGTTATGTTAAAAAAATAAAATTTAAGGATAGGTTCACTTTCTTTTTTCCAAGTCTTAAATAAATACTCACATGCCCATTTGTACATTGAAAGAATTACAAGTCGCTTTCCTCCTGTTCATTACTTGCTATAAATAGATTGCTTAAAATAAAAATTTAATTACCCCCCCCCCCCCCCCCAGAAAAGAAGCAGAGTGGTAAGATCAATTGAGTGGTT
>JAVQJD010058594.1:0-12944 GCA_036023655.1 Nannoperca australis
GCATGTCAGAGCAAATGAGAATCATGAGGTCGAAGGAACTGCCCAAGGAGCTCAGAGACAGAATTGTGGCAAGGCACAGATCTGGCCAAGGTTACAAAAGAATTTCTGCAGCACTCAAGTTTCCTAAGAGCACAGTGGCCTCCATAATCCTTAAATGGAAGAAGTTTGGGACGACCAGGACTCTTTCTAGACCTGGCCGTCCAGCCAAACTGAGCAATTGTGGGAAAAGAGCCTTGGTGAGAGAGGTAAAGAAGAACCCAAAGATCACTGTGGTTCTAGCTACTGACTTTATAGAGTCAAACAATGGAAGTTCTGGTGGTTCTTTTGTAACCTTGGCCAGATCTGTGCCTTGCCACAATCCTTTCCTAATCAAGTCCAATCAGTTTAATTAAACACTGCTGGACTCCAATGAAAGAGTAGAACCATCTCAAGGAGGATCGGAAGAAATGGACAGCATGTGAGTTAAATATGAGTGTCACAGCAAAGGGTCTAAATGGTTTTTCTTTTTTAATAAATTTGCAGAAATTTCTACATTTCTGTTTTTTCTGTCAAGATGGGGTGCTGAGTGTACATTAAAGAAAAATAAAATGAACTTTTTCGATTTTAGCAAATGGTTGCAATAAAACAAAGAATGAAAAATGTTATTGCCTTCTGGGTTACCACCCAGAAGGTAATGGTGTTGTTCTTTAGCCCATCACACAATAACTGATTCTCAAATTCACCTCCTTGGTTATGTTGGATTGTCAAGGGGAAACCAAGCTTCAGTGTATAATTATTAAATATCTTGTCAGCAATTGTCTTGGTAGATTTCTATGTTGTGGTATGAGCTTGTGCAAAGCGTGTGCAATGATCATCTATCAGCAATATGTATTCATATCCTTCTTTACATTTATCTAAATGTAGAAAGTCAATAGACACCAATTTGAATGGCTAGGTTGTGACAATAAAGTTGAGAGGAGCTCTTGTTTCTTTACAGGGCTTCTTCTGTTTGAGGCAGGCAAGGCTTTGAGACATGTAGTGTTCTATCTCTTGCTGCATGTGTGGCCAGAAGAAATTATCTTGAATAAGTGATGTAGTGCTTTCTACATCTTGATCCACCATGTCCCATTTTGGTGTGGAGTTGTCTGAGGACTGTTGTCTTGTACTTCTCTGGTAGCACAAGTTGTGTTCTGGAAGCAGTCTTTCGGTGAAGTACACCATCTCCATCTAAACTGAGTTTTTCCCATTCACGGAGTAAACATTTCTTCTGTGCACTGATTTCTTTGACCCTGACATAAAGCTGCTCTTGAGAAGGGCATAGACGTCCCCTGATCTGTTTCTATACACTCTACAGCCATCATGGACCATGCTGTGTTATAGTCTTCTGGTTCCACAGCTTGTACTGTAGCTTGTACTGAAGGAGAAGACATTTCCTCTGTACATTCTTCCATCATTGCTTCTATGTCACAGGGCATCCTTGAAAGGCCGTCAGCATCACAGTTTTCTTTGGGCGATATCTGATGGTTAGGTGGAAGTCTGCTAGTTCAGCAACCCATCTGCATCCTGTGAATCCATTGAATTTGGCTGTTGACAACACATAGGTAAGTGGATTGTTGTTTGTGTACACAGGGCAAGATGGATTAATCAAGTAGTATTAAATCTGTTTGGTAACAGCCCACTTCAAGGCTAGGAATTCTAATATCCCTGAATGAAGTTGGTAATTTGTCTCAGCTTTAGTCAATGTATGAGCTGCGTAAGCTATTACACGTAGCTTTCCCTTCTGTTTTTGATACTACACCTAAGTGCTGGTTTGAAGCATCTGTGTGCAGGATGAACAATTTGTTGAAGTCTGGGAATCTGAGTATAGGTGGTTATTCAGTTTTTCCAGTATTTGTTGATGCTTGTCAGACCATGATATCGGTTTATGTGAAGGTGCCCCTCTGATCTTCTCTTTTACTTTCCTCATCCTTGCGCTACTGTCTTTCTGTTTATCTGCTCCAGGGTTTGCTTCGAGCAGGGCATACATAGGTTCAGCCATCCAGGAGAAGTAGTCTGTAGTAACTCAGTAGTCCGATGACTGCCCTCAGCTCTCCCACAGTCTCTCCCAAGCTCTAACAGCAAGAGTATGAGCAGGGTCCATTTTACTGCCCTCAGCAGACACGGTCCATCCTAGGTAGTGGGCCTCACGCCTGAACATTTCACACCTACTGGGCTTCAGTTTTATTCCATGCTGACGTAGTTGCTGTAACACTGTTCTCAAATCCTTCACGTGGTCCTCGAATGATCTGCTGAAGACCAGGGTGTCATCTAAATTTTGAATGCAGATTTCATCCTTCAAACCTAAACATTCTTCCATGCAGCGTTGGAAGGCAGCTGAAGCATTCATCTGGCCAAATGGAATTCTGATCCATTCATATAAACCCCATGGAGTCCCAAAAGTGTTCATGGGTCTGCTCTTGTTTGCTATGAAGCCCTGATGATATGCTTTCCCTTGATCTAAGAGAACCAAGCGTTTCCTTATAGGCCACCCATAATGTCCTGCACTCTGGGAATAGGCTGGCAGTCGGGGAGTTTTTCTATTCACACAGTCGTAGACTCACATCTTTTTTTCAAACACAGACAATAGTAATGGCGTGAAAACGGCAGGACAACGAAGCGACAAGACATAAAGGGCAGGAACCGGTGTATATAGGGAAAACATAAACGAGAGGAACAAACACGAGTGAGAAACAAGACACAGGTGAAATCATTAACACTTAGCAGAGGCAGCAGCGGAAAGGACACTGGAGGTGGCTGCAGCGGAGGCAGTGGAGTGAACACTGGAGGTGACTGTGGCAGTCACCTCCAGTGAGGACACTGGAGGTGGCTGCGGCGGAGGCAGTGGAACGGACACTGGAGGCGGCTGTGGCAGAGGCAGTGGAGTGGACACTGGAGGGGACTGTGGCGGAGGCAGCAGAGTTGACACTTGAGAAAGCACTGAACACTTTGGCAGCTGGGCCAGAGCAGGCAAAGGCAGAGCAGGAACCAGCAAAAACTGCAGCAGAGCAGGAGTAGAGGTCTGCCAAACCTCCAACTTTGAACCGGGAACAGGAGTGCGCTGGACCACCAACTCAGGAACTGGATCAGAGGTTGGCTAGACCGACTCAAGAACAGGAACTGATGTCGGCCAGTTCACCAACCGGGTCCAGGGAGCTGGAGTCGGCTGGACTGAAGGTAACTGCAGCTCAGCAGGGATGAGAGGCAGCTGGTCTAGCACAGGAGGCTGCGGCTGCAGCTGGACGGGAGCTGGCGGAGTAGGCAGTAGAGGCGCTGGGGCGCTGGGCAGTGGAGCCTCTGTGGCGTGGAGACACTTCCCCTGTGGCCTCCTCAGGTGCCCATAAATTTAGTCAGCCGAGTGCCCTCAATTGGCGAGGCAGACAAGACGCTAGCAGGCCGGTTGCTAGTCGACTGGAGTGAGACCGGCTGCTCAATCCCTGGCGGCTCGTGGCAGAGGGTGACTGTCTGCTGGGTCAATGTGTGGTTGTTTCATTCTGTCATTGATTGCCATTCAGGCAGCATAGGAAAGGACCCAAATGCAGACAGGGCTGGCAGTGTGGTGCAGAAGAATTAATTATAAAAAGACTTACATACAGGAAACCAGGGAACGACACAGGAACACAGAAACTCAGAAAACTGACACGAGGAGATCAGGAGCATGAACTGACAAGACACAAAGGTCAGGAACTGGTATATATAGGGAAAATATAAATGATGGGAACAGACACAGGTGAGAAAGGGGTGACAGGTGAAATCATTAACACAAGCAGGAAACTACACAGACCAAGATTTTTTGTTATGTTTTAATGACAAAATGTGCAAACTTTACTAGCCAGTACAGTACAGAAACAGAAAACCCAACAAATATGCTTCAGCCTATTAGAAAGGGTAAACAAATGCTGCAAATGCTACTAGAAACAATGCTTTACAGAGGTGAGAAACTTGGATTTGACATTGTGATAGACATTGAGAGTGTAGATTCTCTAAACAGGTAAACTAAACTGTTGGCCCAACAGTCTGATCTGTCTAGGGTAAGACTGTCGTTTCAAAAAAGTAAAACCTAATAACCATGTGTTCCTCAGCCTCGTGTATGAGAGCTCCAGGTCGTCCCACGCAGACTCAGAGCTGCTCCACCGGCAAGCCTATGGCACCCCTCACCCCCTTCAGGGATATGCAACCAACCACCATCCAGGAAGCTCCAGACAGGGCAGTGGCTGGGGTGCTGCTGGACGCACACTTGGTAAGGATTCATTGAATGCTTTATTTTTTTAAAATACAATACAAATCTAGAAATACAGTCTTGGACAGTGTATTTGGAAAGTGATAGTTGCTGACTGTCAGCTTTAGTTTAAGGATATTTATATTCATATCAGAAATGCTTATATCCATAGTCTGGGTATGAAATTTGTATTACTGTTTCGGTTTTTGAGCTCTTCCAAAACTGTTGGTGACTATTGATTACCTGTAGGTGAAAGTCAGTGGTTGCCTGTAAGTGTCAGCCCTGTGATAGACTGGTCCAGTGTGTACCCTGCTTCTTGACCAGTATAAGCTATGTATAAGCTAAGTGGTTATAGATAATGGCTGGATGGATGGAAGTGTCATTATTTCCATAGATTTTCAGCTAGAAACATTGGTAACATTTTATGTATGTTGTATGAATCAGGTACTAATACAACACTTACTGGTTCCTATTGGTATGTAAATGTAGGTACAGTTGAAGAAAACAAGACTATGGGCAACAAGGGAGTAACAATTGTGCATGTTTAGAGAAAAGGAGAAATAAATTATACTAATCATTTTTATAAATACTACCTATGGTTTACACTAGTGGGAAACAAAAGTGAAAAGTTGATATTCTGTTAAACCTATACAGTAATTCTGGTAAAACATATTTCAGTACAGATGCAACAATATGTAGCTGTAACGGTTCTAAAAGACATCCAGGTGAATCCAGGTTGAAACTCATTTACTAAACTTAACATTTTCTAGTTCTCTTCAATGAGGGCAGATATCACGTATGAGCCTTCTTCTCACAATAATATCAAGGTTTTGTAAGCACATGAAAAGGAACACACTAGGTTGGTATAAAAATTAAAGGAGAGCAAGTATAGAAGATGGGAAAAAACTATAATGCCCAACTCAATGTCATATTCGACAGTGTGAAATTAAATCAGATTCGTACACATGTTTTGAAATAGACCGTCAAAATATGTAGTGGTACACAAACTATACTTAAGTAATTTAATGTTTTTTTTGTTCATTTAGTTTTAATATATTTATGTATCAATATATTTGATAAGTTATTGCAACGAAATACTCCTAACTTATTTGGTTTGTATCTTCTCTTAGTTTATTACCACCAAGATGTAGCCCATGTAACCCATATGTCAAATTGTACAGAAATGTATTGTCTCATGGCTTTTCTTGTTAACTTTCACTTCCATCACATTCCAAAGTCAACCATACATTTTTTAAATTCTGATAATGATAATATTGGTAAACATTTTGTTTATCAATGTGTAATTACCAAATGATATGTAATGAGAATTAAGGCCTTGTTTTAATGGAGCAACCAAAGCAACTATGGCACAGTGCTACATCTTGTGCAGAAATTGTGGCATAACTTATTTTCTTTGCTCACATAAGTGCTGTGCAATTAGTTACAGTGAAAATAATATTATTGTCTGGGTGTTGCAGAGAGGCAGGATGTAATGGCACCACAAATTTACAGCCAAAGCAGCATGGAGGCTTCTCTGTGTAAATATACATGTTCATTTTTAATTTGCAACGCAGTGATCTACATAGTAATTGCTACTTAATGTTTCTGACTATTATTTGCCCAAATAATAGTATCACAATAAAAATAGAAGTAAAAGTAAAAAAAAAAAAGGTTTTAAAAAAGAGTTTAAAAGATGATTATGCAGTCTATGATATGATTTGTAACAATTAAGTGGGAGTTGTGGTTTGTTGCCAGGCCTGTCAGGGCTATTTGATGCCAGCCTCCACCATGCCAGCCCCTCAGGTCCTGACCCCTCCGTCATGAATCTGATTTCAGCTCTGGAGTCCCGAGGTCCACAGCCCCCAACCTCTGCTTCTTCTCTCCTCTCTCAATTCCGCACTCCCTCTTGGCAGAATGGTGAGTGTCAGCCTGTTAGGAGCACACTACACTTGAAACTAATTTGTAGTTCATTCTTGTTTCTATTAAAATACTATAATTTCTAAATAATTTAATTGCATTCATTTCACTTGCAAATAAATGTTTGTAATTTCAAACTGTAAATTAGCTAATTTGTTCAATTTGAATAGTGACTTGCATTGACCAACACTGTAATGTTGTGTCCTTTAGCAATGCATACACCAGCCCCAGCGGAGCTCTTTATTTCAGGGGCACTTCCGGGTTCCAGCTCCTTCCCCTCCTCATCAGCCCTTTCTGCATACCAGCATCCTGGCTCATTCTCTGGACGATCTTTCACTCCCTCACTATCCCTGCAGGACACGCCTACATTTAGCCCGACTTCCAATGGCTTGCTATCACCCCATGATCCCCTGCTGCACATCAAAACACCCTCCCAGTCCAGCTTGGGCTTTGATCGCTTGCTGTCTTCCCAGAGTGCTACCTACCGGCCCTCCCAGGAGCCCCAGGCCCCTTCTCAGACCCAAGCCCTTTCCAGCTCCTCAAGTTGCCACCTGCCCCCTCCCCAGTTCAATTTGTTGTCCTCTCAGCTCCACAACCAGTCCTCCCAGCTCTACAATGCCTCCATGTTCTCTTCCACACCAGTTCTGCCCCAGCCTCCTCCAGAGAGGGCAGTTTCCCGGCAAGACAGTGTGATTAAGCATTACCAACGCTCATCCCCAGCCCAGTCCACAACACTCCCCCTACAGCAATATGTCAGCTGTGGTGGGTCATCGGGCTACCAGCAGATAGGCAGCCACCACCGGCATTCTGGATTGTCCTGCAGTCCCTTGGGGGACCAGAGCCCATCCTCTGACCCCAAGCCCTCACCACGGATGGAATCCAAGACATATCGACCTATCATCCAAACTCCCTACACATCCTCGTCCTCCAGCACGTCAGCCGCATCAGGCACTAAGGGAGCCAAGAGTTCCAGCTCCAGTAGTGGCTACTCCTCTTCTGGCTCAGCATCATCCTCTTCCCGTACCCCACACACTCCACCATCAGCCTCCTCCGCCTCCTCTTCATCCTCTTCTAACTCCAAGATGAGCACTGGCTCCTTGTCTGCTCCCTCTCGTCAACAGCCCCCACCTCAGTCAGCACAGGCACCACCTCCTCTACCAGTATCTGCCCTTGTTCAACAGCCAACACCCAAGCAATGCCTCTCCACCTATGGTTCTCCATCAGTGGCCAAATCTAGCACAGGCCTGCCCGACCAGACCCCTCCCCAGCAACATGCCCAGTCCTACTCTCCCAACCAGCCTGCACCTACACACATGGCCCAGTCTTATGGAGGCTTCAGCTCAGCTCATGTCCAGGACCTAAGCTCTGGGACAGCGGGCACTGGAGGGAAGGCCTTCACTAGTATAAGCTCAGGGGGACGCTCGTTTTCTGCAGAGATAGTCTTTGGGGACTCAAGCTTTGGGTCAGCTTCTTTAAGAAGAGCAGGCAGTCCTTCCTTAGGCTATGGGAGTGCTGGGGGATCAACAGGCAGTGAACCCGTATCAGAAGCTGCTGGACTTAGCAGTGGAGCTGGATCTGCAGGATTAGGGAGTGGGGCTGCTACTGTTGGTAATGGAGGCAGCAGCTCTTACCAACTGCCTGAGTCTAGTCCCTCGCCCTCCATCAATTCTACTATCAGTCACCCTGTATTACACTCTCCTGCTTCTGCACGCCCTGCACAGTCCCCTGGAGGTTCAGGGGCCACCAAATACTTGTCCTCCATCCTCTCTCCTGCATTTATGTCGTCACCACAAGGTTTCCCTGATACACGGCAAACGCAGAGCCAGTCTTACCACTCAACACCACCCAAGCCAAAAACAGAGACTAATATGCTGGGAGTTGAGCGATCACAAGATGAAGAAGAGGATGATGATGAAGATTTCCTCATCCACCACTTACTACATGTCCAAAGCTCAACCCCCCATCCATCTCAGCATCACCCAACTCCTCAGCAACTATCCCAGCCACTCCCACAGGCTAGGAATGTGGAAGGCAAGGGGGTGACTTATGACATTAACAAGATCTCAGAAGAACGCTACCACCTTCAGAGTGTCATTCGCACCAATAACGCCACAAGTAGTTCAGGTCCTGAAACAGCAATTGGTGACACAGCAAGTGGCTTAAACAGTCAGTTGGATATATCTCAGAAGAAACAGAAGCAGACCAAGTCAGAGTTGACCATATCAAAGTCCACAGCTGGAGGGGTAGGAGGGGTCACTGACTCGCTTGCCCACTCCCATATTACCCTCTCCCATCATCAACAGCATGACGCCCTGGGATCTGTGGGCCATTATGGAGGAGGGGACCCCTACACACAGCACCCACACTCTCAACATTCCCATCACACCTCACATGTGTCCTCACACTCTCAGCAACGCTCTCAGCATACTGAACACACGCAGCACTCTCAACATTCTCAGCTTAGCCATCCCCATTCCAACTCACATAACCACCTTCACATGGAGCTAAAGAAGCCTTCAGATGCAAATGACAATGCCTACTTGTGTAACACACCACAGCAGGCTCGGCAAAGCCAAATCCCCCTCTCTCTAATGGATTCGCCACCAGACCTTCCCCAGCAAACTCACATGCTGCAGTCTGTCCTTTCTCATACCACCCGCACCAAGATTGACTCTCAGCAAGCCCCTCCACAGCAACAGCAGCAGCATCCTTTGAGCCAGCAGGCCATGATGGGTTCAGCTGGAGGAGCGGGTTCAGCCAGGGTGGAATCCCACCCACAGAACCAGTCCTCACAGTTGCAACTCCACCTACAGACCCGGGGTCTAGATACCCACTATAGCCTTGGAGCCCAGCCAAGAGATCAAACCCGAGTCAGTCAGAACTCAGTGTCTCCCCTAGAAATGCTAGAACAATCTCTTTCCCGGACAAACAGCAGGGACAGCGAAGGAGCTCTGAGCAGAACTAGGGTTGGGGTGAATGTTACAGGAGGGGGTGGAGACAGACATAGGCAGCAGCACAGAGTTACACCCCACCACCATCCCCAACAAACAGCCTCAGATCTCCATGACTTCCTCTCTGAACCAGATTTGGGCTTGTCCACACCTTCACACCTACACCACCTTAACCAACCACAGGCCCATGCCCACTCCCATGTCCACCACCAACAGCAAGCACACACTCACCATCAGCTGTCACACTCTCAGTTAGCTCACCCACACTCCCACCGGATGGCAGCAAATATGGGAACTCCACAACAACTGCAACAGCCCCAACAAAGAGACCCTGAACCCCAGCTGACACACTCACAGTTAGACCAGCTCAAACAGCATCAGTTTGAGACAGTGAGCCCAGTGGGTAAAGTAAGACAGAATCAAGCTCAGCAGCAGCGGTTTGCACCGCTAACATCCATCTGCTTTCCAGAATCTCTCTTGCATGATGAAGATCGTTCTTTTTTTCCAGAGATGGAGGACATGTTTTGTTCAGCTGATTACAAGTCAAGCTGTACTGGGGATTCAGGGGCAGGATCAGATGCTCAAGAAAGCCTTACACAGGGTCATGGGCAGGGGCAAGAGGGTATGGAGGCCTTAAAAACAGGAGGTGCTGGAGTGGGCTATGACATGGTTGGTCATCACAGTGATCAAGGCTATAGACAGTACTGCCCCAACCTTCCAGTTACAGGAAATGGCAATCTGCACTTAGACCTTGACTCTATGAAGACCCACGAGCTTCCCTCCACTGTGAATACTGACCAGCTTGGCTTCATCCAATCCCAAACTCCCACAATGGGATTGAGTTCAGCGGTTCAAGGGGAAGGCTCAGTCAACAAGATGTTGGGTAATGTGGGAGTGGGTGGAAGTTCAAGCACCAGTCTAACCTCACCCATTTTTTGTTCTTCTCGACCCAAGAAACTGCTAAAGACAACTTCATTTCACTTGCTTAAACAGCGACGTGAGCCACAACCTCAAACAAAGAAAAACTATGCTCAGGAGTACGAATTTGAGGATGATGAGGATAATGCTGATGTTCCAGCTGATATTCGCCTCAACAGTCGACGCCTTCCTGACCTGCTCCCTGACTTGGTGTCTAGTTGTAGGAAGGCTGGTGGGGCATCAGGAGTAAGTGGGCTCAGTCCACTGATGGGTGACATGGACTTCTGCCACCCCTCCAGCTACTCTTCTCTTGGACACCCTCCACAAGTCCTCCCAAACAATGGCCCTAAAAAAAGAGGCAGGAAACCAACTAAACCAAAACGTGAAGGCCCTCCTCGCCCACGTGGTAGACCACGCATACGTCCTCTTCCAGAACCTCCTTACTGCAGGGGGCTGATGGGATCCGTGGCTGGAGAAAGTAGGAGGGGTCGTGGGCGGGGTCGAGGGCGAGGCAGGAGGGAGGAAGGGCTTGTGGAAATGCAGCAAGATATGAACAAATCACAAAGCCTCCCATATCATCATCAGCAGCAGCATCAACAGCAACAGTTCAGTCAACAGCAGCACCTCCAACAGCACCCACACCAACATCACAGGCAGCAGGCAGACCACCACCAAGTAGCACAACAACAGCATCACCTGCATCATCAGCAGCAGCAGATTTCCTGTCCTCACCACCAGTTGCATCATCAACAGCAGGAACAGCATCATCATCATCATAATCAACAACAACAACAACAACAACAACAACAACAACAGCCACCATCCCAGCAGCCGCAGCAAGATCCAGTCAGGCCTATCAAGGTAATAGTGTACGGAAGACGAGATAATCACCCAGGCCATTATTATCTTCCACTACTTATTTGAGAAAATACAGTATGAAATGTGAAAAAATGACTGCTGAAAAGACTGCACTGGTACCTTAACTGTACAGCTGTCATGAGTTCACCTGGAACCTTCCAAACTGCAACTACATCTGTTTGTCTCTGACGCTCACACGTTCAACCATGGATGTAACCTAACGTTAGCTAGCTGTCATGTATTAGCAAAGGTAAGCGCCCGTTTTAGCAGACTTCTGCCAGGCCAGCATATCATCAGTTAAAATGTAACTTTAACTGAGCCCGGTTCCATGTGAGCAATCAACGACAGAGAGAAGCAGACTTACTTGCGGTTCAAGAGCTCCCGATGAACTCGTGGAGGCCATCGCCGTAGGTTTGCTGTGATGCCAGAAGCTTCAGAGTGGATAAGAATATGGCTGATTCGAAATAGTGAATAGTGACGTTCTCTCCTCAGTATGTAGATTATACACCAATCAATCTCTCCTTACCTCTACCCCCTCCCGATGTTTTAGATATCCAAGATAGTCAAACCACAGTAATTCCAACTGAGTAAAATGTTGCATACTTTATGTAGAAAGTCCTGCTGAATGTCTTAATCCAGCCTGTCTCTCTCTCAGATGAAACTGCCTGTTCCAACCATGCTTCCATCAGAATCCTTGTTGAGGACAGATTCACTGTCCAGCACAGAGCCAGTTATGTCTGATGGATCAGTGGGATCAGCACCATCTCTGGGCCTGAGTCCTGGACCCAGCACCGCCATGGACATCAGCAGAAACGAGCTGAACCAGACTCAAGACAAGATGATGAAGCATCAGCAGAAAGCTGGAGAGGTAAAGAGCACACATTCCCAAAAACTAATAGAAATAGGAACACCTGGCAGAATAAATCCAGTCTCTGTATTTTACCCTAGATGATTCAATGCATGGGCTAGTGACTGTTCAGTTCTATCTGCTCATTTGTTGCACTGGCAAAGCTTCTTTTTTTAGTTTCTTTTAGACAAATGCTGAACTTCGTTTTTCAGCATCGTCTTTGTTGTGAAAAAAACTATTTGTGTAAATTTATTTGGAATCATTACAGTTGCAATTATTAAAAATGTTAAAGGTTTGAAAGGATGGTGAGTATCTTATATGAATTTGATACATATTTTATCATGTTAATTTGAATAGACTGGCACTGTGCAATGTGTGACCATCTCCTCTGCCAATTTGGCCCCACAGCTTGTGTGTATGTGTGTGGGGGGGGCAAAATGACAAATATCTTGCAATGAAAAAGTATTGTTTGAGTAGAGATCAGAGGCTAGTAAACATTGGAGAGCAGAGGTTGTCACCATATATATATATATATATATATACCAATAGGCCAATTATTGTTTTACCAATATTTATCCGCCGAAATTCAAGTTAACTAAATGTATGAATTGCTTTTCTTTCCCAGTTTGTCTGCCAAAATTGTTATTCAATTGTCTGTGATGTTTTTTTCTTTTCATGATTTTAATTCTTAAAATGAGAAAGGAAGCAAATTAAAAGATAGATATAGGCAGATAGAAATTATTTAATGAAAATTTCTACTCAAAATATCGATACCCACGTTATTCAGAAATCTCTTATCATTCTATCCATATCATATAGCATCATGCAGGCTGCTCACATCTTACGTCTCTTGTCTCTTGTTGAGGTCTGTCACTTACTTCTTGATGTCAGGATGTGTGGGAGGAGAAATGATAGCTTGTTGCCTCAGCAACAGTGAGGCAAACTGTACCTGCAGTCAATATTTAACAGACACCATATGTTTCCAAATCAAGTCAAACATATATACAGTATTCAGTAAGTATTTGAACAGATATCCTGTAATTGTGCCAGCTCTATATTCAAGCACATCAGGCTTTTCATTAACCAGTAACTGAGGTCAAAGTGCTGACTTAGCTTTTACGATGTTGGATTGTGTTCAAATTTGTAGGATTCAGCCCTTTTAAAATCATATATATATATATATATATATATATATATATATATATATATATATATAGAG
>JAVQJD010058603.1:0-57205 GCA_036023655.1 Nannoperca australis
CACACACACAAACACATGCACACACCCTCCTTCCGCACATCCTCCTCAGCCCTGCAGTGTCTCTATCTTCCATCTACCGGAGTTGCAGGTCCGTGCAGGTTGAGACACGTGTTGTTTTGTCTTTCTCGGGTTTCACACATTCCAGATATTATCACCAGGCTCCGGCTAGCTTAGCTGACAGCCATCTAGATAGGGCGGTCAATCACTTAGCAGACAATGACAAATGGTGCCCTCTGTGTCCGGCCTGATGCCCACAGATGAAAGGCCTGTGCCAGGCGTGGCCTTAACAGGATAATACATACATCATGTTGGACAGTCATGCGGTTATCTTGTCAGACAACTTTGTTCTCCTGTCAGTTATATTTTCTGTTTTGCTTTGCAGAGTCGCCACACCAGTGTCCCTGGAATCAGACAAAATGAGAATGAATGTTGAATATTTAAATCTGAGCTTCATTTCCTTAATTATTTTGTCTGTTTTCTCCCATTTCTTTTCTAATCACATCACCACCCAAGCTATGAATAATGATTTAATGAAGCATTAATGAATGTGAAAGATTTTCTGGGTAGCAGATTGGATTTTTATGAGGATTGGAATAATGCACCTTATGAAAGTCTCTGGTGAGCCTTGATGTGTAAATGAGTTAGACATTTTTGGTGTCTTAGTCAGAAAAATGTCCAATTTATGAAAAGTGGTTTCATAAAAAAAAAAATCAGAGCTTGGAATTGAAATTACTCATAGCTGACATTTCCTCCAGTTTTATTCTTTCGTTTTCAAGCTCTCTCTGTACAACCTCCATTTTATCAGGTAACTTGTGGACAGTGCTCTCATTGTTTATTTCTGTGTCTGCGTCTATGCGTGCCTGTGTGTATCTATCCAACTCTAATCCAGCCTTGGGCAACTTCTGTCGCCCGCAGGCTCAATGTCAGCAGCCTGACTTTGATGTCAAGCCACAATTTATTCGTCTGTCTCAGCGGACTCCCCCCACTGTCCACATAATGTCAGGCAATCAATAATAATGTGACCTACCTATGTACCCCGCCTGCCCACTGCTTTAGTTATTCACCCCCTGGCTTGCACTGTTTCAATCTCTGACCTGCCACTGCCCCTGGAAACAACCCTCTCCTGCCCTCTTTCCAACTTTTACCAATAATGCCTGTCTGGCTATGACAATAACCTCTATGTCTGTTACCGTGGTAACATACAGCCCCCCTAAAGCATAGATAAACCACTACTCCATTTATTTAAAAAACAAGACAGTGCCCTATGGAAACAGATCAAGAGAGGGAGGCTTGAAGATAGATGGAGGGGTGCATAAAGAAAGAGAGCATTAAAAGAGATGAAGGATCAGCTGTTTGTTCATGAATATGTTTAGTGCGCCCCCTTCTCCGCTCCCCCATCAAACCACCACTGTATTTTTTTTTTGGTGGAGGTTATAGAGAATGGGAGAAGACAGGTGTGCCATTATGGTGCAGATTAGCGAGGAATGCTAGAAGGTTAAAACAGACTGGAGTTGGCTAACTTCAATGCATATTTGGGATTGCTTGCAAGCTCATATTCCCTCTGGGTTTACGTTAAAATATGTGTGCATAATACGTGATCTGCATGCCACTGACATGTGTGCTCACTCTGTCCATATGCTGAATGATATTTGAAATATGCCCACTGGGTGTGTAAATATGTGTGTGTGTGTGTGTGTGTGTGTGTGTGCATACACAGCTTTCTTCCGTCTCCTTGCCCAACCCAAATATGGGCAAGAGCCTCCCCTCACTATCTCTTCGTCTCCAGCTTATCTGCTGGCCTGTCTTGAAGTGTTGGTGCAGAAAATAGAAACTACTTTGTGGGAATGCATTCTGGTTTTCTTTCCACTGTAAAATATGCACCTCACATGCAACAACATGCCACGGGACACAAATGATAATGCAGGGTGACATTGGAAATGATGTAGGATGCTTTTAACTGTATACTGTGAGGGCATTTTATCTTCTTATAATGCCTTGTCTGCATTAGAAAACGGTTGGCATCAGCTTGAGACAGAAAGATATTTGAGGAAGCCGTCTACATACAAATGAGTGTGTAGCTACTGTATCTATATCTATAAAAATATTGCAGTTAACAATGTGTGCACGCTGGTGTGTGCATGTTTCTGTGATTTCTCAGCTAGCATCTTTCAGTGTGGTTGTTAATGGGTCTCTCCACTGCCCAGCCCCCACCCAGTCAGCCAGCCAGCCATGTGGTCCCTCTCCACTCTAATTAAACACACTGTGGTTCCAAACTCCAACCAGAAAGACACAACCTCAATGCCAGACTGTGTGTCAGCTGCTGCCAAGACCTGCTTGTTGGTTTGTGTGTCAGAGAGAGAAACATTGAGAGGGAGAGAGAGCTCATAACCATATTTGCCTCTCATTTTACTCTGTCAAGACATAGTGTAGAAGAGTCTGCCAAGGCACCAGAGGAGCAGTGAGGGGGGACAAAACAAATAGAAATGTGGAAGAGGAGACAAAGAAGGGTCTTCAGTAGACAGTATATTCAAATGGTTGCCAGGTTGAGGGAAAGACGGAGTTTAGAGTGGATTTAGAAATCAAGACGGGGAAAGAGAGGAATTCAGGAGAATAGTAATTAACTCTGAATTATTCTATCTCTGAGGGATCAGGGGGATTAATAGAGGCTTTGGGTTGGATTCTGCACCTTTCGCTCTGTTTCAGCACGGGAGTCTGGTTCTTGTATGTAAAACTGTGTGTGTATGCGGGTCCGCATGTGTCTCTCTGTACTCCAAGAGGCTCCATGTGTCTGTGCCAGTGGGCTTGTGACCATATCTGCCAGCCAGCCAGCGATTGTGTGTGTATTGATGTGTGACTTTGTACCCCCCACTTACTGAAGTTCATCCAAGCATTATAAGTTAATCCGCCATAATAGGCAAAAAGACAGAAAGTGGGGGAGAGTGGTAGCTAGGGGGAGCAGGAACAGGGGTGGGAGGTGGGGCATCAAAAGGTAGTGAGTGTGTTTCTTTGTGTGTGTGTGTGTGTGTGTAACAGTCTTCTGTGTGTGAGGTATGCCAGGCAGGAGACTGCAGATTTAGGGCTAGACAGACCGTTCTAAATCTTCAGCTTATACGCTGTTTTGGGACAGCGAGTGTTGATAGCCCAGGCAGGCAGACAGCTCATGTCGTTCAAGTGAAATCATGGTTTTGCTGGAGCGCTGTGGCAACCATAAATCTACCCCAAAACGATAGGAAAGCACTGATTTAAGAGGGAGACAGGGTGCAAAACATTTTTTTTAGGAATGAATCATTAGAGTACCAAGAGGTGAGAAAGACAAGTTGGAATCTTGTGGTTTAGCTGACACATGGGGGTCAATGGTGGCAATGAATTAACACAAGTTATGCAAAGAGTAAAAAAAATCACATGGTGAGGCTTTTGTTGGGGGGATAGTTTGCCCATTGTAAAAGTCATATATTCTTAGCACACAATGAATGAGTTCACCTTTTAGCTTGGGTTTCCCGTATGTCTCAACCTCCCACTGAGTGTTGCCACTGTAAACACTGCATAAGACTGTTTG
Organism: Nannoperca australis; assembly: GCA_036023655.1. Taxonomy (NCBI): domain Eukaryota; kingdom Metazoa; phylum Chordata; class Actinopteri; order Centrarchiformes; family Percichthyidae; genus Nannoperca; species Nannoperca australis. The sequence continues at coordinate 3,557 of JAVQJD010058603.1, forward strand.
TCCAAGACAGGAGGGGTTAGGAGGAGAGATAGAAGGGGAGGAGGAGGGCCGGAGGGCAGGTGCAGGGGTAATTTTGTGATGGTGGAGGAGTGAAGGTAGGTTTTATCCAGCCTGTCTGGAGGCAGTGACCCGACTGTATACACCCTGTCTGTCTGTCTCGTGATTACTCCCTGTCCTCCGTCTCTTAAGTATGACATTTCTTTCCCTCTGTGGCTTTGCTTGAATTCAAGATTTCCAGGCTCTTGTTAACATGCACTTGAATATGTTTTCAGGGGCTCACACACACATTTCCTTTCAGGCTTTTCATTTCCACACTCTTGTGCCCTTTCGCCTTCTCTTTTGCCCTATCTCCCTGCCAATGAGTCTACCCCTTCCTCTCTATCCCTCTATCTGTCCCTCACACACTGGCTTTACCAGCCTGCTGAGCACGATGGCCTGTTAAAAAAAAATGGAGCAATGGATTGATAAGAAAACAGCAAAGGGATAAGGGATGTAGAGAAAGGAAGGAAAGGAGGAACAAATCAAAGCGTACTCCAGTGGCCTGTTATCTCATTACAGCGGTACCGGCTTGTCACGCCCGGCTGACTGGCCCCCTAAGGAGTGCCCTCACCCCCTTATAAGACCCCCTTTATTCAGAAAGCACTCTTGTATTTCAGCTTGGGCACAAAGAAGGGCAATTCTCTCTGGTTTCTGAGCTATCCACACCAGATTTGTGTATCCTAGCTCAGCCAAGGCACACATCCGAACATACAACAGGGGCATGGGCACATACACAGAAGCCTTGTTAGTCGCTAGTTATGAAATGATGCTTGCGGATAATGGAGGCTAATAGGGAGAGTGGATATCCATTTGTTCCACCATTTTCTCCCTATTTCAGCCCTTTTATATAGTCCCATGTGGGTATTAGAAGAGTGCTTCAAGAGGGAACTGCTGTCAGCTGAAGTAGTGGAAACGGTGTTCCTCTCCCTGGCTTTTCTCCCTCTTCTGCCAAAATAAAGGCTCATTAGAAGTGAAGGGAGGGCTGTTTCTAAATGAGATGGGCAGAGTGCTACTTAGCACTCCTACAGAGAGACAGTGAAAGAGGACACATGAGAGAGCAAATGCAGACAAAGAGTGGTTTTGCTTTAATGGAGAAAAAATGAGTTTGTGTAAACATATACAAACAATAACAGTTTCACCATTTTAATTAATGCATCATATAGATGATTAATGCATCCTCACTAAGCAGGATAAGTCTGAAAATGCCATTTTCCTGCAAAAAGGAGGATCCATGATGATATTTTCAGTTGTTTATTTTTTTGTAAAGATCCCAGTCCACACTAAAACTTCAAATCAAGAGGAAAAACATGTTTAATGTCTTCATCCTTTTACTGTTAGCAAACAACAAAACTGAGAGCGTGAGACAGCTAGTTCTGCTCCCCGGTGATCTCTATCACCACTTATTTTAACTAGGTGAACAGTAATCCCTGTGATGCTGTCAGGTTTATGCACCTAAACATTCATCACACAAAGAAGAGAAAGACAAGGTTGATGTGTTTTACTTGCAAGGAGAACAGACAGAGTGCAACAAGTCACACTCCTATCTGCTCTGCACTCCGTCCGTGACCTTGCTCTTTTATTTCCATTTGGGTACGAGAAGGGGAGGGCATACAAACGGCAACACTATTATTGTCTCACTTTAAACAGAACATCTTCTCATACTCATGGCAAGACAGTGAAGCGTAAATAGGATAAATATATGTATGTGAGTGACATCAACATCAACTCACATCCTGTTTAGCAAGTTCCTGAATTCTCAGCAATACTTTCTATGCAGAGGCAGACATGTAAAAAGAGTATGTGATAATTATAAACATTATTCTAACAGATGCTCTACTGAGATATTGGTCAAATCATCATTTTATGACCACAAAGCTATATGACTAAATACTTATAAATACAGCTTTACCTGTATTAATGGCATTAGCTTTGTTTTACATTTAAAATTTACGACCATCCACTCTGGAAAACATTTTTGAAAAAGTCGATTTGGGGATTTTGTGGTCAGATTTTTGGTGAAAAACAGCAGCTTACTGTGTATAGAAAAATTTAAATGGGGGAGAAAAACATTTAGTGGGCTATATTTGTGGGCATCGATCTAGGTTTCGTATTTTGATGTTATCCTCAAAAGGGGCAAGATCGGGAAGCAAGCAGTCGCATCTTGGTGTTGTTTACCCATAGACCCTCTGTTCCCTGTCTTTGTTTACCTCAGCTTGTGCAGTGTGTGTATAGCATGTCCACCCAGGAACAGGCCCTTTGTCAGGCCAACAGAACACCTGGGTGCTACAATTCAGCATGAGATGACTGCTGGGGGGGATGGAGCTGTTGAGATATGAAGGGCAGGCAGGTGTGTTTGTGCGTGTGTTTCGCTCCGTTTGAATATAGCGGTAATCACACTGTAAACAGGCTACTGTAAATAAAACTTGAGACGTTGATCCCTACACTCATCAGTATTAAAATACACATGGTTTGGCAGGACCGTTTCATCATTTAAAGTGTGTGTGTGTGTGTGTGTGTGTGTGTGTGTGTGTGTGTGTGTGTGTGTGTGTTTAGTAGTTGGATCCAGAGAAACCTGAGACCTGCAGAGAGACATGTTGGCGTGCTTTCACCTTTTCCTCACATTACAACTTATCTCAAATCTTATTTCCTCTCTGGAACAAAAGTGTCTGGGTCTGTTTTTTTTTTTTATCTTAATCAAACACACTGTGAGCCATTGTATTCTTAAAGACACACACACGTACAAACATTGTAATGGACACGCTCCGCTGGGTTGTTTATTACAGTAAATGGCCATAAGAGCTACCGTACGCTGAGTATTTATCTATACAGTGTGCTAGGAAATGACTTGCAGAATGAATTGATTCAAGAATAGAAGGATAGGGGAAGCAAGAGAGACGGCAGAGGCGGCGGCACTCTGTCCAAACCCTTTTAGCGAGATTAGCTGTAGTCTTAATGTCTCTCCCCTTATTTATACTCGGTCAGCCTTTCTCCTCGCCCTTTCTCTCTCTCCTCTCTCTAACAATCTGTCCTGACTGCAAAAGACAGAGGTGTCAATATGTTTTCATTTTTGAAAGTATAAAACCATTACAGCCAACAAACTGCAGTAAACTGACAGTAGTTCGGACTGTCCTGCAACTCTGTCCTGGAATTTCGTGTAGGTCAAGTTTAAAGTATTTTTTATTACCTCTAGTCAAGTCAAATGTCACAAAATAAATACAAGAAATAACGCAAGTCCTTGTCCTTAGTAACATTGCTCGATATCCATTGACATACCAGCAGTGATCCTGTTCTGCACTGCTGTGTTGCCGCTAAACAACCTGGAGCCACGCCAATTTGATCAAAGAAAACAGAAGCAAAGGGCATCCTGTTGAGGACATCCTCCTTTGAAAACCCTCTTTCTATCTTTGTACCAATAATAACCCTTTACACGCTTAAAAGTTATGTCAATGACGATTTCTTTTTTAAATCCTTGAGGCGTAAAATAATAAATAATAAATACTAGTAATAGATACATTTAGAAAAGCCTCATTGAAGACAGTTAAATGTCCAAACTACCACAGCCTTCTGAGAAACCACTGAACGACATACACTTGATAAATCTTCTGCACTGTGATGTCTAAACCTTTTTCCCAAATTAAATGTCTTCACCGATGCATTTAATAAGGTTGTTTTACTGCATTGCAATACATTAGTGTCCAGTGCAAATGTAATCAATTACACCAAAACTTCAGTAAGTCACCAGCATGTCACCATATCAGCACATATTTCAGTCCATCAGCATTGGAAATATGTAAATCTGTACTTGATGTTAGAACCTAAAATTGTTGCACACACCTTCAACTAATCAGTTCAAGTAAAGAGAAACTCTGTCAGTTGTGTGTCAGTACACATAAAGGTCCGTTTACTAATTATGAGCCACAGTTTTATCATTTGTTCTGTGGTTTCGGAGGCACTTTGTCAATTCTGAGAAACTGCCACTAATTATGTCACCAGGGTTTTTTCGCCTTGGTGTTGAAAACTATAAATGCAGAAAGCCTCTGGGTGCATGAAAGAGTCTCACAAAAGATGCATTAAAGAAAATGTAGGATGCTGTGTTGTTAGATCTCTGTGAGTCATCCAAAGTGCCCCTTTAAAAGAAATGTTGCAGTGCAGCAGTGAGACACCGTCCATCACCCCCCTTTTCATGTACAACCACATACATATACACACCGTTTAGGATACTCCAGTTTGCCCTGCTTCAGCTGTCAATCCCTTGTCATCCATCCATCCCTCCATCCATCCAGACATTCATCATCTTTCCAGAGCTGCCTCTGCCCTTATGGGGTCCTGAGAGGAATTTATAATGCCTCTCATCACTGAATGCACCTCATTAGGATACCCCATTATGGATGCCAGCGACATTAGCGGCAACATATGCAAGCAGATTGCCTCTGCCAAAAACTGAATATCATTGTTGCCCATTAAAGCAATTCATTTACCTTGATAAATAGGTAGAGGCAGAGGGGATTTGAAAATACACTCTGGGGACCCTCTCCTTCGCTCACTTCATCTTTCTCCTTCTTCTTTGCTCCAATTTTAACTCCTGCATCTACGAGAGGTTCTGTGCACAATTTCCTGGTCTGGTTTGTTGCTCATGCCTGCATTTGCATCAGTGTTCTTCTCCTGCGTCTGCCTGCTCTCTTCTTTGAGACCTCTAGCCTTCTCAACTTTTTCTCGTCCAAACTTTTAACACCATCCCAGTCAAACTTCTCCTTCTCATTTCTTTTTTTTTTTTTACTGCCTCCTCTCTCGTCTCTGTTTCAAAATTTTAGTTTTCGCCAGGGGCTGTGTTTCAAGGAAGGAGTGAATAGTGAAAAAGATTGGGAGAGAGGGGGAAGAAAAGGACAGGGTGTGTTAATTGGAGTGCCTGAGGCGAGAGGGGTGGAAGGAAGAAGGAGAAGAGGGAAAGGAGGCCCAGAATCAGGGCCCCTGAAACATTAAATATTAACACCTTTTCTCATCTCTGCCCCTTAAATGACATCTACTGATTGGTTTCACTCTGTCGATCAGGACACACACACGCACACACACACCCACACAGTCTACCTTCTCTCTTTCACCAAATTGAGTTCCCTCTGAAAATAAAAGGCAGCCAGGAGGAGGCACAGTGGGGTAATTGGCGGACCTTCTCTGTTTTGTGCCCTTTGATTCAAAAAGTAATGAAATTCCTCTTGATATTTTTATCCGATCATGCATGTCAATCACCGGTATGCCCCCTCCCCTTTTTTTTGTTACCTCCACTGTATTAAGACCCAAATGTGAGCTCTAATAGGAACAAGACACTGGCTATTGTTGTGCTAACTCACTGTTAATGGAGTCACATAAAATGGTATGCAGATTGTGTAAGCTAAAAGATATTAGCTTAATAAATTGCCCACATATTCTGTGTGAGAGATGATTTCAATTTCCCTCAGCTAACTCTAATAGGGAAGGACACTCAGGGAATCCTTTGGTTTATCAGTGAGTCGATATATCATAGCTTCTTTTTCAGAAGCACTTACACAACACTAAAACTCACAAGATTCATGTACTCATAGTTCTATTTATAATCTCTTTACAAGTCGTCTTGGCTTTGTTTTGTTTTTTTCAACCGTCGCTTGCTGCAGAACAGGGCGGAAGACTGCAAAGTCAGCTCCGCCAATTCATATTCTGTTCGTGCACTCATGTCTCCGTTTTTCCTTTTTAGTTTTTCTTCTCCTCGTTCCTCCCATCTATCCTTGTCCTGCTTTTCTTCTCCTTACTCACTGGCTCATGTTCGAAGAGGACAAACACGCCCACTCCCGACCCGTCCCAGCACCCACACACACCCACACACACTCATTGACCACACAGCTCTGAACTCTCCTGTTTGAATGGGGTTGACTTCTCACCCCGTTGCCCGGGCAACAGGACCAGTGAGGGGGAATCTTGTGGCAGACAAAAGGGTGTGTGAGGGGCCGACCTTGTAGCCCACTTCACACTGTTTGTTCTGAGCCCCTAAACTGCTGTGAGATGACACAACACACACACACACACACACACACACACACACACACACACACACACACACACACACCAGTAAAGCTGTGATTTATCTGTCGCAACTCTACACACTGTGATGTTACCTCTCGGCCCTCCACACTAATGCACACACCCGCTGCTTGGCTGGCAGACCTCATTTGCTGAGTCACTGAACTCTGCTATGACTTTGGGCTCAGCATTTTATTGCATTTGATAGGATGCACAGATGCTAATATTGTTGGGCTTATGGCAGTGGAGAAGACTGACGTGTACTAAGGCTAATTGCTAATAGCCTTATGTTTGACTCAGCTGCATTACATCAAAGTCAAGTCCCTGGGAACACCAGACCTCTTCTAAACTCGTGTCCTTGTTCCCTCCCTTCTGACGCCGTCCTCTGTCTCTCCTTACTCGTTTTAAACAAAGTCCAACTCATGAATCCAAATTAAGTTAAACGTGTTTTAAATGCTAATCGCATCAACTTCATTCAAAGCATGCTTCACACATCAGACACGAAAGAGAGGATACAGATTCCAAGCAAGAAGGTTGATATAAGATTTATAAAAGTACAGCCTGACAGAAAAGACAAATGGAGCCAATTCAAAAACTTTAGAGGACTAACAATAGAACAATAAAAGGTTATAGGATTTGTATCTAACAAATGATAAAATCTATTTTCCCCTACAGTCTCGCCTTTGCCCCGTCTCCTCTTTTCAATCTGGAAAAGACATGTACCCAGTGGTTTTTCTGCCAATAAATAAACAGTGATAAAACAGTCTCTTCTAGACTCAGATGACCTCCACAACCAGCTGCAACCTAAATTTATGTGTCAGTGTGTGTTGCTGCAGGGTCCCAGGTGTGAATTTCATTTCTACTCGGGTGGTACATCAGTACAAGCCCAGACAGGAAGACAGACAGTCCCGTCCATATCCTGTAATTGTGGTAAAACAGCTTAGCATGTGGCATCTGCACATCCGGGGATTGCCCTGTCTCATCTTTAATCATCTCCGCTCTTTCCTTTCCCAACACATACAGATATCACACATAGCCCTCATAAAACACACAGGCAATACATCAAAAACAAGGGCACCCTGTTTCTCCAAGCAACAAAATCCGAGCGCTAAACATGTTATTGTGTTTGACTCCAATTAGAGGTCCAGATATCATCTTTGAAGCACAACAGACCTCCGCTATTGACTTGGGGAGTTACGGCTGCACAAACGTTTGACTGGCTTATGAAGGGTCAGATGAGATTTACAAGACTGAGGCTGATTCTATGATTGCTGTAATTGGTACTTCAGGGTGCTGCCATCCATGTGTTACTGAGCCAAAAAACAAATCTTTAAAAATGTTTTTTCAGGGGATTCTTGTGAAGTAACTCACAATCAGACCCTAGCTGTTTCAATGTGTTTGTTCATTAGGAGTTGAAGTCACTTTACTTGGCAAATTAAACAAATGCACTTGCATTTATTTTGGTAACAAGGTTACGGTTCAGGGACTCTCATGACTCAATGAAGGCACTTGAAGTACTCTGTCAGTCCCACTTGGGAAAAATGTCCTTCTCATGGACCATCATAAGCAAATCAAAACGCAGCAGAAATCCATTCTTTTGCGATTATTCACGATGGTCTGAACGTTTTGTGAACTGTGTTGAGTTGCATTGTTCAGGATATTTAGAAATGTCCATAGATGATGCATTAATATCTGTGTACACAAGCACCACATGTACTGCACAGGATCAGACTTTCAGTGTAACAGGATATTGTATATTTTGTTAGACTGCAAGCAATGTTTGCAGTGACACTTGTGGTGGGAATGGCCTTTCCAACAGGACGTGGTTGCTTTTTCATTTTAAAGGATGCATTAAAATCAATTAGGAAAAACACGGGACTGCAGCATTATTATGTGTTCCTTCTCTCTTTCAGTCCTTTTGTCCCTGTCATCCTACTTTATTAATACAGTAAATGACAGTGGGATTCTAATTAGCCTTAGATTATCATTACATAGCAGTGCTCCCCTCTCAAAGGTCAACACCTAGCAGCACGCCACCAAACATCGCAGCACTTAGTCTGCTATGCACAGCCCTGGTGTGGATACGCTTGCCATTAGAAGTAACCAAAGAGAAAGTGAGTGTGTACTGTATCTATTTCTGTCCAGTTTTCACTGTACGTGTTTTTACTTTGTGTCTCCTTGGTTGCTAAAAGTTTTACTTCTACTGGGAAACTTCCCCTCTCTCCTTGTCTATCAACTCTGTGGTTCTGTCTCTCTCACAGTACCCCTTGAATCCCACTCTATGTGGCATTCTTTGTTGGTGAGTGTGTGTTCGTGTGTGTGTGTGTGCATTTTGCTGCAGCTGCTGTTCCTGTGCTGCACCTGTTCTTGTCTCATCAGTCAGCCGTTGACAGACTCCAGGCCTTACATGGACCCACCCCGACACTGGCAGACTGACCCAGCCTACCCCCTACCACACACACACACACACACACACACAAACATATATCATACAGTATACATACTCTGGGCACTAGTATTCTCAAATTGAGAGGGAACAGCAAAGAAGTGACTGAAATTTCACTCTATTTTTTATGTATCTGCAGTGTCCAACAACAACAACTGTATTATTTGCAAATGGACCCACATACTGACTAATGTGAGTACTGAGCGAATGTGAAAGTCAGATCCAGTCTGCAATATCCACAGGCCATTATCAGTTTGAGAGAGCTGAGGGCAACCTGCCACGCTACCACAACTGCACTCACATACACGGGGCCTCTAGCTCAAGATGAGCTGTTGTCTTCACTCTCGACAGTCTCCACAGGCTGTAGGTGTAGTAACATTTTCTGAGGGGGTGCACGTTAGCTATGGTCTAGCTGCAGAGCCCATGTATGTAGCCTCTGTAGCTACACATTAAATACTGAGCATAATTTCATCATGAGATGTCAGCAATGTTGATTAAAACAGAGAAGGCACCTATAAAGAGATTGAAAAAGTATATTGGAAGAGGTGCTGATCAGTGGAAGGTGCGGAATCAAACTGTGGAAGTTACACGCTGTTATTTTTTGACTGCATGCTGTAGGTGACTCAGTTCTCGTGACATTGAGGCTGTGTCTTCCGCAGCAGGACGCTGTTTGCTTTGCCAACAGTCAAACACACTAATCCTGTTAGAGGCCAAGGATGTTGTGGACACACACACACACACACACACACACACACACACACACACACACCCTCTGACATTCCTCGTCGATCAGGTATCAGGCTGCACTCCTCTCGTCCTTTCCAGCTTTACCCACACTTCATAGATCAAATCTTCTGTATACTCCTCATCACGGTGTTGGCACTGGTGCAAGTCTTTATGCTCTCTCTCTGTGACACATGCTGAGTGTAATCTAACACACTTCTCTTGCACCCCTAGCACCATCATCCAGGTGTATACAGTAGATTTAAATAAAGCTGAGATCCCCGTAACATCCATTACTCCTCAGAGGGTGGTGTTTGGGTTAGCAGGGACACAAGCAGGTACTATCAGTGAAAGAACAGTCATGTTGGCTTTATAAAGAGGTTCTAGTTGGGTGACACTCATGTAAATAAGGTTGGGTTTCCACACAGTCTCTTGTCCCTTTTCATTCTCTCACTCTCCCCTTCTCCCTCTTTTTCTTATTTTTGTGCCTTTCCTTTGCTATCTTACATTCTTTCTTCTTTCTCCTCACACACATGCCCAGACAAGACACACAAACCAAGTTTGTGCACTGGGTATTAAAGAATGCTCTTTGAGAATGAGGGATGAAAAGAGGAGAGTCGGAGAGAGAGATAGAGGCGCGTGGTTTGATGTCCAGAATACAACAGTAGGTGAGGGGAGAACAAGAGAGGGAAAGAGGACCGGGAGAGAGGGATGATCCAGCTGGTTCTTTTCAGCTGGCTCTTTTAATGAGGGGCACCCGTGTGTGTGTGTGTGTGTGTGTGTGTGTGTGTGTGTGTGTGTGTGAGAAAGAGAAAGAGATGCAAGCTGAGAGAAGAGTCGAAGAAAAAGACAGACAGAGGCAGACACAGAGAGAGTATTAAAGATGGTTTCACATTAACTTTTCAGTAGATGTGGGACCGACATGACTCTCCGGGTCTCCTCCACTCTGCCACGCTGCTTTGACTTCAGGCTTGGATCTTCTTTTTTCTACTCACACTGTACTTAACTCAAGCTTTTTGGGGTGGTTTGGTTGCTCATAAATTGCATGCATTATAGATATACTGTAAGAGTGTGTGTGTGTGTGTGTGTGTGTGTGTGTGTGTGTGTGTGTGTGTGTGTGTGTGTACAGGTCAGCCTGACCGTCTCGTTCCCATCTGTCTTTGTACCCGGTCACGCACCCATCACACACCACCTCACACACACTTTCCCCCTCTTTGGCTAAATCCGATTAACTGGCCTGCGTCAGCTAACGAGACCCCCATGAAGCTAGTGCTTACCCCCCCACCACCACCACCACCCACCTCCCAACAGCCCCAACCACTCTCTTTCTTTCTCTCCCCCTCTCTCTTTCATACACACACACACACACACACACAATACACAGTGACAGCCAACAGCCTGTGTTACTAAATACACAAACACACTTGCACACACGCTGCTCCAGGCTCATATTGGACAGAGGACTCCCTAATTATGCTTTAATTGTCCGTCTCTGTCTGTCCAGCTGCCTCGTGTGTACAACACGGAGCAGCGGCCTGACTGTTCACTCTGAATGACACCGAAAGATGTGTGTGAAAGTGAGAAAAGGGTTACGACGGACAGTAAAATCAAATGAGAGATGGGGAGCAGGAAGAGACCTGCAAAGAAAGAAAGCTGTGGTACAGATGGCACATTTCATTGCTTTAACCAAACATAATTTAAAAGAGAAAGATAAACAACTGTATGTCAGATACTAAGGGATAAATACCATCCAAATATCCTCTGTAGATCATTTGTTCTGTGATTTATGTTAACACTTTCACACAAACTGTCTTGACTGATAATAGGTGGCTATTATTATCCTATAACAGACTAAATTAGAGCTTCTAGGTACTTTGAAAGTGAACATCCAGCTTGTATTATATTCCATTATGTCTGGCAAATCTGAGTCAGAGACTGAAAAATGTGCACAAGATATGACTCAAGAAACACACAGCTGTTGCTACGTTTCCACAGGAAGTTAAATGTGATCAGTATTGTGTGACTAACACAGCTAATTAGTACCCAGCAGATATATATAAACGATTGCTCACCTGAAATACCATGGCTTCATCAGCTACACCAAGTTAATAATGTTTCAGTTTTTCATCTTAAATACAGCAAGACTAAGACTCTACAGACAGTGCTAGCAGCACTGTGAGGCTGTACTTTGGCACAGCATGCTAACATGTTCACAATCTAAATGCTAACATGCTGATGTTTAGCAGGTTTAACTTTTACCATGTTCCCCACCTTAGCTCAGTGTGTTAGCAGGCTGATGCTTGCTAAAAGTCTTGCAGGCTTTTGGTCTTAAACCAAATTATTGGGGAAAATTACAAATGTGACCTGATGGTGGTGCTAAAGGAAAGTCAGGGGATCACCAAAGTCCGTAATCTTCATCCTCTGGGGACCATGAATGTTTGTACAAAATTTTATAGAAAAATATCCAATAATACTGAGATATTTCAGGCAGGACCAACCAGTCTTTTAGCAAGGCTAAAAAAACTTTGAGGCCTTGGAATAATAACCAACGACTTTATTATTGAAGGAAACCACTTAAATTAAGTCTGTTCACATCACCCTTTAAGAAAATTGAAAAACCACCAATTACCCCCAAAACATGTTATGCACACTATTTATATTATAGAATTGGTTTATAATTAAGTGATTTTGAGTAAACTAAGTAACAAAATATCCCCTTACGTTCATAATCAAATAATTATGAAAAGGCGGAGGCAATAGCTATGTCTTCCACTTGTGACTGCATAACTGATTTCCTCTAATTCTTGGTTAAAACATGATTCAGAATTCATATTTTACTTATCATGTATCCAGAAAACACTTTCAAAAACCACATTACTTGAGTAACTGAGTTAAGATTTAGGTTCTCTAAGCATGTGCCAGCAAGTCACTTGATTTAATGTGGTATGTGTGTGAGTGTGTATTTTTCCCATGCACCACTTAACGGGACTCTTAAATCCGGAGTGCTGCCTAAAAGCACAGCGCTTCGTTTACTCACACATTCTTGTACGTTTGCTCGTCTGGCTTGCTGTTTGTATTGGCGCAGAAACAGAGGAGGATTTTCTTTTGGGCTACATCCCTCTTACAAACTCGAAACACGAGACTCAGGTTTGTAAAACTAATGTTTCACTTGAGAGATACTGAGCTAATAGAACTAAATATTTAGAAAGCGAGGGATCCAGGGATGAAGATGGCAACCATGAGAGGCAGGATAAAAATAGAGTCAAGGGAAGGGAAAAAGTAAATCAAGAGGAAGTGAAAGAACAGTGGAGAGACATGGGATATTTTCATCAAATGTCAACGCCAGACTGACCCCTGACCCTGGGTGTCTTGTGGGTCACGGTGAATCACAGCACCTGACCCTGGTGGAATGTGTCTCACATACACACTACTGAGCAAGCAAAGTGTGTATGTTTGACAGCCCTCCATGTTATCTCATTTATAAATACTCTCTGTCTTCTCTTTTCCCCTTCCATCCTTCGCTCTCTTTATTCCTCACAGTAGAGTGATAACAAGGCGGTCATCCCTCGGCTCCTCTTGTCTCTCTTTAGACATTTTGAGCAAACACGCTTTCATCTTCCGTCTGCGTTTTTTTCAGCCCTGTTATTAAAACCAGGCTGTCAAACAACTATGATTCCCAGAAGGCCATCCTCTCCCGCCCTTGGTAGTTTCTCACAACAGCTAAATTATTTAAATGTAGATTTTGTAGTCCAAAAATTGATAACATGATTAATTTATGTCATCATACAGAGTATGGGGCTGGGTTGTTCATTAGCAACATATGTTCAGAGTATGAATATTAATTTGAGTGTAGATTTCTGGCTTTTTAATGATACTTAACTTAATGTTTGGAGTGTTTGCAGTAAAGAAAGTGTTTTGTTCAGTTTAATGTTGCTTCCCCGATGCATCCATTATTTACTATATAAAAACATTTTTCTAGTTGTTTATTTCTGTACTGTATCTTACAGTAAATATGGCTACACTCCTATAAACCTGTGTGTTTTCTTCCTGGCATTTCAGTAAATTTAATTTTATGCCTGGCAAGCACTATGTATCATACAAGCCTGCCAAAGTCTATGCATGAAATATGCCATCCGTACGGTGACAATTTACGTTACTGTTTTGCCAGTCAAAGATTGCAAAATTTATTTGACAGTTTAACCGCAGTCACACTGAAACACCGTCGTCCTTTCTTTGCAGCTGTTCCTTGTTTCTGCACATTAGAACCTCACACTCACAACACAGGATTACCATAGGACCACAGTACCAGAGGATTTGTGACTGCAGTGACTTCATTATCAGAAATGGAGCTCCTTCCTCTCCTCCAGCTCTCCATTCTTCTCCTCCCTCTTTTCCCACCTCTCCCCTCTGTAACGCAACCTCCTTCCCGTTGTTTCTCCACAGCTACATGTACAGAGTCAGTGCTACAGTGTTCTATATCCCCACAGGAACCAGTTTGGGTCCATTCTGTGCCATAGCTGCTACTCTCCCATTGATATCTGGGGACACTGTGCGCATCCTAATGTCTCTATTGAATGGAGAACACTGACAATGAAAAGAGCCTCCTGGCTTCCCTCGAGGTCCCTTAACAGTTTTTACTGCAGGTCATACACCTTTAAGGGAATACTGATTGTGACCTGCTGCTGTAGTCCGTTTGGATTTACAGCAGTTACAATAGACTGCAACGGAAACCCAAAGTCATGGCAAAAGAACATGTTGCAGTATCCATAAACACTCCTCAAGCCACTCCAGCAACACAATTCAATTCTTTGCCATTGATCCATTTGTTTAGTATGCTCCGAACAAACCTTGCTTTGCTCAAAGTTGTAGTGATTGTGATAGTGATGCTTTATTATTATTATTATTCCCCCCTGACCTTTCTCAAGATGCAATGTACAGTACTGAACTTGACGCACAGAGGACACGTGTTTGTGTCTTGTTTAGTTACTGTGTCATGTTATAATCCAGTAGATTTTCACAAAGGAATAGGATTTCAGCTTAGTTCTGTATCTTGTGCTGTTAGCCACTCAGATATGAACACAACAGAGTCAACACTCAGAAATATGTTTTTGAGTTGTACCTTAAGCAACTTTTCATCATGATACGGAGTGGTATTGATGCCATATAGTCAAAGTAATCATTGTATATGTCTTTAAAACCTGCATTGTGAACACCTGCCAGTCCTTCTGGTTTTCTGTGCTTGAGTCTTTAATCACATTCTTTCTTTCTGTCTCTGTGTTTTTTTCTCTGCAGTATGTAGTGGGGTCGTGACCGTGGAGGTGGCTCCTAAAGTGGAGGTGCTAAAAGGACAGACTGCCAAACTGCCCTGCACATTCAAAGTCTCGCCATCATCAAGCACCACTGTTGTTCAATGGGACATTGTAAGTCATTTCCAGATATTAATGCTCTTTATTCAAATATATTTAGACAGGGAAAAGCTTTATTTTGGCACTGAAAGTTTGTTATTATTATCATTACTATCATCCATGCTATTAGGAATACTTGCAAAGGAGTGCACAGTCAAAAGTTGTATTTCGAAATGGAATTTCAGGTCTCTTACTTATTTCTGTTTCTTTCTTTCATTTTTCCTTCTCCCATTACTCTTTATGGTTCACCCACCCTCTTTCTGGATTTCTTTCTGTCTGTGCATCCACTCAGGAGGAGCAGGGAACCAGAAAGCGCGTGGCTTTCCGCTCCCAGGATGGTTTAGCAAATAGCGATGACGGGACCCCTGTGACTGGGCGGGTTACTATCGGAGAGGACTTCACCTTGACCATCTCCTCGGTTCAACCCTCTGACGAGCTCGTCTTCATCTGCCAGGTCACCGCTGGCCCCAGTGGGGCTGGAGAGGCCACCACTATGCTCAAAGTCTTCTGTGAGTCAGCCAGAGCCCTTTAGCCTTTTATATGACCTTAACATGACCTTTTCAAAGAGACCCCCCCCCCTCCACTTTCCCATCAATTGACGATGTGTGGAATTTATGTCTTGTTTTGTTACTGTCACTACCACTAAAGGTTTATGGCTTTTATCAGATCTGCGTGTGTGTTCATGCATACTTTCATTTAGAAGTGGTTTAATTGTACCTAATGCATGTAATGCATTTTGCTGATTGCATTTCGCACACACTCCATGATAACCTCTTTATATAAATATAGTATCATAAAGTATGATTTGTCACAATTATCTACATCTATCAAGAATAGAACAGACTTCAGCTAATATTTTTTCATCATATGTTGGACTTATGCCTGGGGTTACCAATGCCCTTTGATAAGTTCCCCAGAGGTCAATTAGCCACAATCTAATCACTTTTGACACAATTGATGAATAGTTCAATCACACATGTCATGTCTCATATATCTCACCTTAATAAAAATTAACGTTCCAGATTCATCACCAAGGCGCTGAGGGCTGACCCTTGATGCAGGCCGCTGTGTCCTTGCTGCTCCCACAGCAACCCCTAAGCAGACATCAATCATACTTTTAGCATTTAGTGGCCCAACCAAAGTGAATACGATTCATTTGCAATTTGAATGGGACTGATCAATCACTGTAAAGAGAGACAACTTGTGTTGGGATACTAGCAAAACAAGCCTTCTTTAGTTAAGCTTCCACTTGAAAAAGAGCTTACAAGTTATCCATTAACAGTTATGCACTGAAAGGCACTCAAGTTTAAAGAAGTCTCATAAAATGAGCTTATTAATCGTGAATGGGCCAGTCACTGGTAGACAAACCTTCAGTACACTGCTATTTGACAGTGGCCTTCTTAGATGCACTTTAATGCCCAGAGGTATAAGAAAACAGCCTGTCTCACAAACCAGCAATTATTCTCTGTCCACATTTGACCACTTGACTCATTGGGGGATGAATTATAGTGTGGCTGTCCTGCCTTACTTTAATAGGACTGAGTTATGAGGTCTCCTGTGGGTTGAGCTGCAGCAGTGATAGCCTGGTTTCTTTCTCTCTCTCTCGGGAGGCCTACAGTAGAGAGTAAACAGTATGTCTGCTAAGAAGAAACCCACTGTAACAGAACCAAAATGATCCTGCCTGTACGTCTCTGTCAACATTAAGATTAGTTATTTATGGCTGAAAACTTTTATTCAGCTGAATGTAAGCGGCTGTAAAAGAGAACTTTAGTCACTTTCAGAGTGTTTAGGATAATAAAAAAACCGTTGCTTTTAAATGTTGTTGTTATTGTACATCTTAATTACTGTGCATTCATACAGCTGCCTGCATTGCACAGTATGTGGAAAGGGAATGGCAAATAAAATACTTTTGGGAGCAGTGTAACAAAAGGTTCTAAAAACAGAGAATTGAGTGAGTGAGACAGAGAGAGGAATACCCATCTACTGTTTATTTTTATAAGCAGCCGACGGCTGCAGGCAGTGATAAGATGACCTTGCATGTGAACAAGTGAGCTAGGGAATAAAGCAGAGAAACAAGAAGGAACACTCACACCTGTCTTTGTGTGTGTGTGTGTCTCTGTGTGTGTGTGTGTGTGTGAGAGCCAGAGAGAGGGGGAGTGTTTTCTTTGTTATTTGACCCTCATCATCTCATGTGAACCAGGTCACAGTAAAATGATGTGATGCAGGATATTTACCGCTCGACATTATTAACAAGGTCAGCAGGCATGTGCGCTGGACTGCATATATGGACGTGTGCAAGTTTGTGTGTGCTTGTATCGATGTCAAAGGTTTTCCTTGCAGCGAATCATAATGACGTAATAAGGATTTCTCCCCCCTCCCTTTCACTTTCTCAGTTCCTCCCGAGAAGCCAGAACTCACAAGGCCGGCGAGTCAGGCCATTACTGCAGGACAGACTACCAGCTCAGAGGTGTGTGTGTGTGTGTGTGTGCAATTTCTAGTGTTGTGTGTGCATCCTGCGTGTATGCATATTTTCTGATTTCTTCAACAAACACTGAAGGCACACATTTTCAGTCGACTTTCTTTTGTACCCCCCCTGCATTTGTCCACGTGTATTAGATTGGCACCTGTGAGGCGATGAATGGACATCCCCCATCAAGAATTATCTGGTTTAAAGATGACCAGCCCCTACCTGAGGTCAAGGACAAGAATGAGAGTATGTGTCTAATATGTAGAAAATGTATAGCGTAATATCACATGCTGTAGAAAAGCATAGAGGATAATCTGTGTGCTTTGTTTCTTCCGTCCTTCCTCTATGTCAGAGACCTACATGATTCCCTCGGTGGTGAAGGAGGCCTCCGATCTCTACACTATCAAGAGCACCCTGTACATGCAGCCCACCAAGGCAGACAAGGACTCAGTGTTCCAGTGCACCGTGGAATACAGCATGCCAGGAGACCAAATCAAACAGAAGAAGTCCGACACCATCACCATCAACCTCAACTGTGAGTGCAGAGGAGGGGCAAGAGTTAAGCTTTAGTGAGCTTTACAGGTGCTGATTTTGTTATGTTCTGACAGAGCCGTGCTAGCTGTTTCCCCCTGTGGTATCAGTCTTTTCATCTAGCGCTCTGCAAGAAACTGATTAAGCAGATTTCACAAAATTACTTAAAATGATAGCGATTAGCCAACCACACTTCAGGACCTCTAAACTATTTTTTTTAGCACTGCGAGCTAGCTGCTTGGTTATCAAGGGACATTTTATTATCAGACAAATTATTATTATTTTATTGTGGCCCCCTGCCACACCAGGCAGGAGATTATCAACACCAGGCAGATTGACCAGGGATTGAAGAGACAAAGGGACAGATAACTAAACAATGAATCCCTGAAGAGCAGTTTTACTTTCAAAGACTCAAATGTAACACCCTTTAATATTAAATATTGTCAACAAACAGCTATTGGTGTTATCTTCACACCCTGGACCCATTTTACTTGTTGCTTATCTTACCTCTTGCTAAACGCTGTAGTTTAACGCAACCACGGTGGAATTTGATATTCAGTTAAAGAAGAATGATGAGGCAAGGAAGGAGAAGGCACTGGGAAAGCCAAACACTCCAGGAATGCATCCCAGATCTCCGATTCATGATATACAGTTTAACAGTGTCAATGTATCCAAAAGGAGGAATTTTCACCTGTTCCATATTTGTTCTTGTCCGTCTAGATCCCTCTGAGAAAGCGACCTTTTCCCTACTCAACACTGATCCAGTCAAAGAGGGCGATGATGTTACCATGAAGTGCGAGACTGATGGAAACCCTCAGCCTGAGTTTGACTTCACTAAAGATGTACGTGTGCTTTCCTTGTACATATATGTTTGAGATAGAATGAGCAAAAGCTTTTTAATTAAAATGCAATAATCTTTGTTACTCTGTCACACCGTTTTTACCTATGTCACTTTTTCTGTCAATCCCAATCTTTCCACCTTCAGGAAAACCTCATAATTGCTCAAGGTGGTCTTCTCATGCTGAAATCTGTCAAGCGCACAGTCGGTGGTGTGTACGTGTGCAAAGCCATAGATTATGATAACCTGGACGCTGATCTGACTGGAAAGATCAACCTCACTGTCCACTGTGAGTTAGCCAAAGACACACACACACACACACTTGCAGAAAAAATAAACACACATAAAGAACAATTAACCTCCTTTAAGCCATTCGTTTCATCAGTAAATCATAAAATGAAAAGGGTTAGAATGCAATGGGCTTCAGTGGAATCCTGTCAGGAGGCCAATATCCAATTCAATTTTTCACAGTTCATCTGTTACTTTAATGTTATCCCAACTACACTGCCTAATTTGATCTTATCACACACATTAAGCGGAGATAGCCTAGAAATAGCATGGAATAGGCTTAACTTGGGCTTCGAAATGGGCTTAACTTCAGAGTAAGTGTATTAGCCTTGTACTCACAAAAATAATTAAATATTCTGCTTAGTACGGCTGTTTTAGCAGCCTTATTACATGGTTGTTTAAGAGATGAGAAGCTTTTTGATTTAAAGTGGCACTTCTTCAACTCCATAGAATGTATACAGGGCCTCAGGTTTCAAGTGTCTTCCTCTCTCTCACTCTCTCTCTCTCTCTCTCTCTCTCTCTCTCTCTCTCTCCATTGCTCTCCATTTTCTCTCTCTCAGACATTGACCCAATGAGCGTAATCCCCGTCCAACCTCAAGTCGTCATGCTCGGAGGCAATGTGGAGTGGCAGTGCAAGACCAAGGCCTCTGCTGCCCATACTGTTCAGTGGAAAAAGGTGTGCTCCATCACTTTCTCCCTCCCTTCTCCTTTCATAGAAATGAGGTGTATTTCTAAGAATACAGAACTTTGCTCTTTTCCTCATCTGTCCACAGAATTCTTTCTGAGCTATTAGGGGAAAGTTTTTTTAAATGCAAACATTTCATTCCTACCCATTAATATTTCTGGCTGGATGTTGGACAAGAATGCAGTTTTTCATGGGACTCCATCATTTTGATTTAATTCAGCTTTCATTCAAGTTTTTAACAACACTACCTTTCGTCACTGGATAACAGAAAATGTCCTGACGTGACACATACAGTAACGTACTTGGTGCACAGCTGCCACACAACACTGGAGCCTTTAGATCGGTGGCAGTGCTCCCTTTAAAGACAGTTGTGGCCCTGATACACAAGCTGCATTGTATCGTGTCCAATTGCAGCAACTGGAGAGCAGACACTAGTGTTTGTTCCTTTTTGTGAATGGGAATAAAGCAAAACCATACATACTGTACACTGTTATATATAGTTTTGTATCAAATATTAATGACATCTTATGTAATCCATCATAAATTCTAAAAATGATTTAGTGAGAAAGACTGGAACGACAATAACTGATAAGGGTAACAGATAATTAAAAAAATTTGGTGTTTGTGTTCTCTGTGTGTCCAGTGTCTCTTTTCTATGGCAAACAAAATATATGCTCTACATTTATTTTCTACAGTAAACATACCAAAGATAAGACGATTTGCTAACTGTTACAGTCACTTTGAAGAGACTCAATAGATTCTTATGCAGTGGTGTTTCTGGTATTTTGGTATTCGTCTCTTCTCCTCCACTCCAGTATCAGGCCTGTTGTTGTAGCCTATTATATCTATTGTTGTGTCTCCTGGGTGTGATAAAAAACTCCCCAACTGCTGTTTTTTCTGGGTAAAGAAAGTGTTTGTTCTTAGTAAGGAGGATTGCTATGAGAAGACGTTGAGAGGAATTGCAAGAGGCAGGTTCATCATGGAGGATTGACTTTGATCTGTTATCACTGCTCTTTGGAACAGTGTGTGTGAAGGTTCTTCCCGTGCTTTCCCAGCATAGCAGCGTGCCTTCAAACTAGATATTCACAATGCTGTTCTACTCTCACATTCACGCGGAGAGAATAAAATGAAAGAGGGCTGATAGCGTCCAACTGGTTTTATATCTGTGTGCGTGTGTTCCTCCAGGGCTCCGAGGTGCTCTCTCAGGACGGCACGCTGTCAATACAAGATGTTTCCTATGATAAAGCTGGACAGTATATGTGTGTTGGAGCCGTGCCAGCTGTGCCAGGACTCACTGCCCATGCTAGTGTCAACCTTACTGTCAAAGGTAACACACACACACACACACCTTTGCAGACCTACATGCACAGCCTGCCTCAGGGAAACCAATAAAACGTTTAGACAAGACTTCAGTAAAGATTTCAATTACATCACCATCTGTATTGTAAAATTTCAAAACACACGCACAATTCAGCCACAGTCACACACTCATACATATACAGTTATGTGTTTGCACTGCTAGAGTTATGTAGCCTCATCTCCTGGCAGTAACATTTAAAAGTATGAGGTCTATTGCTTGGGAGCTGCAAAATACATGGCACTCTATAATAATCTGTATAAGCTGTTTCTAAATGACCTACATGTGCATGCCACTAAACACAGGATAATAAACAATGGTCGAAGCTAGGGTGTGCTGGGTATTGTTTTAGTCAAAGGAAGGAGGTGGTAGAGTTCATGGATACAACTGACAGAAGGTGTGGCTTCCTACTGACTACTTTCATTAATTTTAAGTTAATTCAATTCTTCTGGAGCCTTTTGACTTGAAATGATAAGCTGAATGACTGCTGGAAGTTCACTGAACTCATTAAATTGAGGTTACAAAGAAACAATATCAGCATCTGAGAAGACTTCCCAGCATGCATTATTTGATAGCTAAATTTTTCCACAGACCCGTTTTTGTAGTTTGACCAAAACAGACCTGATAGAAACTTGCTGTGTGTATTTTATACACGTTAAGTCACAGCTGTTTCCTTTCATAATAATGAAAACAATGTTAGTATTAAATTCTGTCCCGCCCCCCCGTTACAATATAACAAGCTTACTAAGAGCAGCCTTGAATCTTGTTGATTCAATTGAGCATCTTAAGCTTATTGAACTTGTTTTCTCAAGTTCAGTGAACTTAAGCCAGTGGGGTTTAGAATTTTGTAAATAAAGATGACTTTGATGATTAATGATTCAACATTGGTTCAATTAATTTTTTTTACATTTTTAAAATAGCAGGGGAACTTAATCTGTTGTGTGCGTGTGTGTATGTGTGTGGGCTTGCGTTTGAGCTTTTGGTGTGTTGTGTTGTCAAAAGTTCCCCCTGGTCACTGACTTTGTCATGCCGTTTCCAGGAAAGCCGGTGATCGAGCCTCCTACTTTTGGAGAGGTGGGGAAGGAAGGAGACATGGTGACTCTGAAGTGCTCGGCCTATGGCTCTCCTGCGCCTCAGTTCACCTGGAAGCCCTCAGGAAAAGAGGTACGAATGTAGAAACACAATCAAGACAAGCAGAGATAAATATACAACATACTATTACCCGACCTATTTCCTTTCCTAGCATGCAAATTACAGGAATCAAGATGTAAACAGATCTAATCGCTACTTTCCTGGAAGGGATTGCACAAGCAACACTATAAACACAAAACTAACAGAGGTGAAGATGTATTCCAAACAAACATGCTATCACTATTAGCGTTTTCCTCGGGGTCAATATGGGAAGTTTGAGGCATGATTTTTCATAACATCTTAAGGTCTTCTGCTCTGTAGGCTGATATGTTAAACTTCAAAAGCAATAGGAAAAGGACAGAGGAAAACAGCTTGCAGGGCTCTGGAAAGTAATATTTTATTCTAATATTTTATATTGATGTGATAAAGTTGAAAAGAAAATCCCTTACCAGGCAGCTTTAAAGAAACTTACAGGGGGAATACAGCTTCATCATTGAAATATTACATAAAAAAGTGATAAAATGAGATAAAACTTTCATGATCCTTCTGAGAAATGTGATCATTTCAGAAACAAATACTGATGTATGTAAGATCAAAGATGAGAGATATTTTAACTTGCACAACTGACCATTTTTAAAAGCAGATCTTGATGTAGAAATGAAAATCATGGGAAGAAATATGGAACAAAGCAACACTAGAGTGTGCAAAATGATAAGAACCAGACTTATTAAGACAAAGAATGAATGAGTGCAATGTATTAACAAATATGTGGAAATATGTCACAAGTTTCAAATTTAGGCAAGAAATGATGAGGGAATACGTAAACATGCATATCTTCTTTTGTCGTCCTTCCTCCCTCTCTCTTCCCTCCACCCATCATTCTGCCAGTCAATATCAGTGGAAGGTAACAAGGTGGTGAGCACCGTGACTCTGCAAGCCACGCCCGAGGTCATGAAGGACGGGGTGACCTGCGAGGTCTCCAACGAGCATGGAACAGATAGCAAGCCCATCGAGGTATCTCTCAAAAGAGGTCAGTGTCAGAGAAGATGGCAGCAGTGATGCTTCTTTATCTCCCTCCCTTCTTCCCCTTGATGTTTTTTTCCCGCTGCAGGCTTTTGATGTTTGGTTGTGATGCAGAGATGTGTTCTCGTAATTGATTCTATCGAGACATGTTGTGTTGGAAACAGGTGAAACAGGTTTTTGCTCAATCTTTTGGGGAAAATAAAATTTTTGAACTCAACAGGCAAACAACTAGAGCCAGCAGCACCATGTCACTAGTTCAAATTCAGCCTAGGTAAAACCTGAAGTAAAGTGTTTACCAAGTGGAGATTTATGCATTAAAAAAAATTATTAAAACAGGTTGCACCACACAATCTTGTCCTTGTGTGGAGATTAGTTAGAATCTTATACGCCCTGTATATGCCGGGTGTTGTGTAGCTAACAAAGCTAACCAACGTTAGCTTGACAGATAAAAGAAATATGGAATATGGTTGACAAAATCTGACCTGACACTTGTTAAAATGCTGTGGTCTAGGAAGATTTTAAATAATACTCATATCTCAACTTACAACGTCATGCCAATAATAACATCAGCTAGCTTAGCTTAATTGGAAATTTGTTCACTCCTTAAACTGCATGAATACTGTTAACTCTGAAACACACATATTTCTTCATGTAAGCAGATATGAATTATACATGTGATACCTGACAGTTGGCATTTAAGTTCTTCATATCGTTTGCCCCCATGTCCACATCATTTTTGGAAGTTATGCTACGGTTTGTGATTCTACAGTAACTTCCTGTTCACATAGTTGATTGCTTTTGACTGGACAGTGCGAGATGTTTTTTAGCAAACAATTTACTCAGTCTGGTTGCTGAAGTCATTAGTAGCTACGACGTGGTATAATTTAGCTAATCACCTGTTTGAAATGAGCTAGTATTTGCTAAGCATTTTATGCAGTCTTAGTAATAGATTTACGAATAGCTGCTGCAACAGAATCGTTTCTTGTGCTCTTCTACCAGCCGCACAGCCTGCAATCAAAACCCTTTCTTCTTTTTGTTCTCCTCTCTTGCAGCAATTAACAACTCGGCCGACAGAGGTAGAGCCTTCTCCCTTCTCCTCCTCCTCTCCTTCCTCCTTCTCTCAGGACTCTTTGTTGTACAGACCCTGTAATTTAGAACCTCCCCCCTTCCACCCATCCCCTCTTGCTCCAGCCCCTCCATTACACACAAACACACACACACACACACACACACACTCACCTTCCTCCGCTGTACTGTAATCTTGTATATTTACCCTCTTGCTACCGAACACTGTGGATATTGTATATTGTTCTTCTTCTTTTGTCACCTTTGTATGATGTCTGTCCTATATTTTGTGGATGCTACTACAACTTTTGTGGCCCCTTGGGGACAATAAAGGAATCTATTCTATTCTATTTCTTCCTTTCCTCTCTGTGTTTCTTCACTGTGTCTCCTTTTTGGTCACCTCTTCTTTCCAACTGCCTTCTCGTTTCTCCCTTTCGTCGTTTCCGCTCGCCGGGGTGCTGTGTGTATGATCTTGTAACCTTAGCTTTTGTTTGCGTATGCTCTTAGTGGTGTGTGTGTGTAGTGATTGTTGCTTTGCTATGCTATGAGACTGAGAAACTCTCTTTCTTTCAAAGTGCTGCTCTTTGGAAACCCTGTGCTTAAGTCAGGTCTGTATCGCTAACCCTACAGACATGTCTTTGTCTGACATGTTCGTCTTAAACTGTAAGTCACTCTGTGTGTATTGACGTCTGTGTGCACACACAGCTTAATGTGTTTGTGTTTACAAGAGCTAATGTGTTTGTGTATCCATACTTGTATTATTGTAGTTGAGAGGACTTTTCATTTGGACCTTTGGGGGAAAAGGTGCATTAAGAAACTTTGCTGTCAGACTTTCTTGTCCAATTTTAAGTTAAATAATGATCTCTCTTTTTGATTAATCAGGTGATCATACTATCATTTAATCGATGAATCATTTGCTCTCCAGAAAATCTGAAAACTGTGAAAAGTCTTATTTAGTCAAATCAACCCCAAAATGATTCATTCAATATCACATAAGACAAAGAAAAACAACAAATCCTCACTGTTTTCTGATATTTTGGAGATCAAATGATTTATGGATTCGATCTATTACTGTTATCTTGTCATTGCCACGAGGTTGCCAGGTAACCAGTGGAGACACCAGGAAGTCACTGATCCCCGCCAAGAAATAGTCCATCACATAATCACCTGTTAAACCATTAAAGAAACAAGATATAACGCATTAATTAGTGAGCAATTTTTCCAGTATATATGCTAAGCTAACTGTCACCTGGCTCTAGCTTTATATTTAACACACAGCTATAAGAGTGGAAATCTATCTTCTCATCTAACTCTTGGGGAGAAAGCAAACAAGCGCATTTCTCAAAATGATTAACTATTTCTTTAAGGGACTCCAGCCAGCCAATCAGGAAAAGCATTCTTAATGGCTCTTGTGTGAACTGGTATCGATACTGGCCTTCAAAACACTTGCTAAATTCATTATAATGTTATGTTATGTAATTATGTAGAACATCATCAAATCTGATAGAATTATTGTAGTGTCATGTCCTCACAAGTATAGTAATACAAGTGTGGGTGGATGGGTGAGTATGTTCAATGTTGTTTTCTGGCTCTGCTCAGCTGTCTAGTATTATCTGTGAGTATACAGGCCCCGTTTATGGGTCCCACCACTTTTCAGTCATTGCATTCAAAAGTTAGGCTAACCCCACATCCCACTCCCCGCCCCTGCTCCTTCTCCTCTCCACCCACCCATCCATCCATCCATTGTCTTCATCTGGACACCCGTCCCCATCCTCTCCCTCACTCCGTCCTCCCCTTCCCATCACCTCTTCTCTCCCTCCCATTGTTCCCCAAATGAAATTATTTTCCTCCCCCTGCCTCCCTCTCTTCTCCCCCACAAATTAAACACCTCCATCCCGCTACATCCCTCATGATGCCCCTCTCCCTACCACCAAATCAAAAACTCCCCATCCCCTTCACTTTCCACCCACCTTATTGGCTGTGATCAATCCTTCACCCCCTCCACACCTTCCTCCCACCTCTGTCCTCCCTCCACAATCACACCACCCGTCCCTCCATGTGTCCCTCCATTGCGGCGCTGTAGCTGACAGGAAGCAGGGAGGCTCCAGTGTGGTGGTGATAGCCGTGGTGGTGTGTGTTCTGCTGCTCCTGCTGATGGTGGCCCTCATCTACTTCCTGAACAAGAAGAGCAAGCTGCCCTGCAGCAAGAAGGACAAGAAGGAAGTGTAAGTAGAGGGGGGAGCGAGGGAGGGTAGGAATAAGGGTACAGAAGAGGTTGATGTTGGCTGTAACTGCCTCATGTGATACAATAAAGGTTAAATACACTGGTTCTTTTGGTAAGGATTTTCTTTGTGAAAAAGATGTATCAATCATTAATATCATCAATTATTAAAATTGATGAACAAATTGATACATGAATCCAACAGAAATAAAAGTCAGAGGTGTGTGCTTTCCAAAAAATAAATTCACTCCTAAATGAAATTTGAAATTTTTAATTTTAATTTTAATTTTAGTATCAGAGTAAACTTATAACATTTTATATTATGCTGAGCAACCTGCTGGGTTTCCCCATCTTTCAAAGAAGCCTTATTTTGGCACAACAGTCAGTGTGCCAGCATTATTGTACTTGTACTTCTGGCATCCATTCACACAATATGTGACAATTATAAAGATTACTATGTTTAAGCATTGTTAATTACTTCATTGGTTGCTGGAGAAAGTGTTGATATACACACATAAAACATAAGCCATTTTGACATTCACTTCATGTAGCATGAAGAAGGAAATCCCTCTGACTCAGAATTAGTTTGAACATGATCCATTTATGATAATAAACTAAAATTGTATAATTGTATGTGCCTGATTGGAATGTTTTCATCAGCATGCAGATTACAGTGTAAATGTCTTAATTAGCTAGAAAACAGTTTTATCTTAGATTTGTAAATCTTAAAAAATGGAGTTACGTTACAGGGAAATCCGTTACAGAGAAATTGGGAGAACTGTAAACTAAATGCTAGAAGTAAATGTTTTCTAAAGCAGTCTTTCTCTCCCGCTCTCTCTGCAGGGCCAGTGGAGAGGTGAACAACGACATTGTGGTGGAGATGAAGACAGACAAGGCCAACGAAGAGGCTGGTCTCCTCACCAAGAGACCGTCCACAGAAAAGGTGAGGCCAATGGACACGGGCATCAAGGGGTTAAGGGTCAACAGTGAGCTCTAGTTGACAATCATCACAGGGAGAATTAACAATTAACTTGCTGTTTTTGCTAAAAGAGCCAGTCTTTGACTTTGGCTTACAGTGCACCAGTTTCTTATGAAAAAGATGCGATAAGCTCAATAGTTTGGGGCTATTTGCTTCCTTCATTCCTGAATGTGACTCACGATGCCACAGACTAATGGCATGCAAGGACAAGCGAAGGACACTTCAGCTAGTAAGGCAAATGCAGTGGATGAAAACAAAGCCATTCCTGACTTGAATGGGCTTCTCACATTAAAAAAACTGTTTCCATTTAGTCACAGTTTTCTTTTTCATTTAGTCACAGTTTGCGATCAGGCCTGTGAGATGCAGACTCTTCTCCCAAAACACTAAAAGAAACTGGGGATTTTCCAAAGAGTCTAGTCATGTTTTGCTTACTATACCAGCCCGGGAAGCAGTCCAACCTGGCTTCCAAATGCAGTTAGGCATTAAACAGTTCAAAGTTAATTATTATTCGGAGGTGTAGAAGCAATCAATAGTAACTTAAAGGCAGTACAATAATCAACAGTTCTCTTTGTATATATTGCAACACCACAAAGTTGAGAATGTTGACATAAACTTGCCTGCAAGGATCCTTCATAGTAAATGCGATCAGTTTGACATAAACACAAGCTTCACAGTCAGCAGAAATATCTTCAGACACACCAGTCACGCTGATTGAGAGTCTAAAGTCAGTTTAAGTTCAAAGAGAGCAGGTTTGAGAAAGCTGTCCCTGCAGCTCAAATGATGGAGTGTGACAGCTGAACAGAGTCATCTGAAAATGTCACCACAAATGTGGAACATTTCATCAGGAAATTCACAGTAGTGGCACATTTGACGCGAACGCAAAAGCCAGTTTAAGTAACTCTTGTTTTATGTGATTTTTGGAACTACTGACAGCAGACTGTGACATTTCAGAATCGCAGGGAGATTGCAGACACAGTTTTGCTTTGCTTTTGAAATGGATTTAATGAGAAGATGTAAAAGTCGGTCTCTTCATATGCTATCAACTAATGTTTTTTTCCTGGAATGTTATTTGAAAAATTGAAATGAAATCTTGACTTTTTACGACACGTTTACTTAGGAGAATGTTTAACTATGCCAAGTAAACTTATAAAGTAACATAAGGGTGTAGTGCTTACAGCTCATAATGCCAGCTGAATAACAAGTGATATCAAATGTTCCATATTTTTTACATCTCCCCTTGTTCCATGTCAGCTCTCTAATAAAGGCATAAATTGCCCCAAACATTCTTGGTAGCTAGTTACTAATTTACATTTCACATAAGGATAATGGCCTCTAGCTATGAATACCCGTTGTACTGAATGTTAAGGGAGGAAAACATATTGTATCCAACAGCAACCAAGAAACTCATACCACTTCATACAGTGTTTAATTGTTTATTTTAATGCTACGGCCCTCTAAAAACGTCGCCTACAGTTAAGAAGCACTTGATACATTGTTGAATAAGCTCTGAGTGAAAATATAGAGGGAGTTTATTGATGAAATTAAAGATTATGCTTCATACAGTTTGCTTTGGGGCATGTTTAAACTTATTTCCTACAGGTTTTAAAGATAAACATCCTAAATCATAAAGCGCAAAACATATAGTCATCTATAATGACGCCACATTGGTTGTACTTATATTGTTTTTTGTGTGTTTTTCTCTCATTCTCTCTGACAGTGATGAAACAAGACAATGAAAGTAAACGACGGGATGAAGGGAAGGAGGAGAACGGTTATGAAGACAACAGGGCTCATTTTTATTTACTACACTAGACTGAGGGGGACAACAACAGGTGGAGCGCAGCAGTTGGTTTGTTTTGGGGACCTCGGGAGGCTCTCCATGTTTTGTATTCGTTATGCTTGTTTTATAACCTGGAATAGCCCTTATGGGTGGAGTTTTTTTCTTCTTCTTCTTCTTTTTAAAGACAAAGTTGCCCTTAAAGATTGAACTCCATCCATCTATGCTACCACAGGTGTAAAACCACTCACGTGCAAAATCTATAACGTGACACATCACTGGATGACATTAGTATCACGGCTTCTTTTGATTCTAACTCCTCTTTCACCAATCACGGCTTCGGTTTGACTCCTCTGCAGAATAGAGCTGCATGGGGAGGCATGGCTGACACAATCCCAACACAGTGGCAGAATATTTCTTATCTACCCCAAATGAAACACAAAATGCCATTAAACCCAATGCCATTGTTTTTCGGGAGGGTGTGCGTGTCTGCATGCAAGTGTAACACTGAACATCTATTCTGTCTTGGAGTCTGCACCTAAATGATGTGCTCTCAGCTGGGTTTAGTGGTAAAAATAATCACAAACTGCCATTCTGTTTTATTTACCTCAATAATGAGTGATGATTTATGCTCACAACATTTAATCCTTAAGCACACTGTTTGGCACACATTGCTGTAACATTTCCGCTCAATGAAGCTATGTGTTTGCTTCAGTGTTGTTTGTTTAATTGCATTTTTGCCACCTTTAAATGCGTTTTTTTGTTTTTTTCCCAATATCCTTAATTAGCTTTCCGTAGGAACAGCCGGACATTTAATAACGCCAATCCTTTCTCTAGAATTGCTTGCCGTTTTGAATCCAGCTATAACGCCACCAAACAAACAAGCTATTAGGTTGTACAAATTTGTTCTTGCCATTTCCAGCATACTTGTATATTATGTTAGTACATCAATTGTTCACTTATTTTTCTTTTTCTCTCCTGTTTTCTCTGTAAATTAAAATTCTGATTACCTTGTCCATCAAGCAGGAGGTGTACTGTGCATGGCGTGGAGCTTAAAGTGTCTGTGGTTACTAAGCTGCTGGCCGGAGGCCGTAATTGCTACCATTTCCTACCGAGTCTTTCGCAGCCTTTCGGTCCTCTACTCCGGGATGGAACCAAGCACAGCACGCAGCGGTTCCCCTCACAAAGCCCAATTATCATCAGCTTTCACTGTAAAATTGGTGGAATTTGGTGAAATGGTCGACAATCTTAAACTGTGGCCCGCTGTGTTGTCGTTTTCCCCATGACAACAAAATGGGACTTCGCGCTTCGGCGAAGTAGTCACAGATTCACCGGTTTAGGAGAAATCACTGGCATATGTTCACTCTAGTTTGATACGTGCAGGGAAGGGAAGGGAAGGAGCGGGAGGGATCGGGGGTTGTTGCTGGATGTAACTTTTTGTTTTTACCAAATGAAAGACTTTTGAGTGTCACAGCAGGAATGCTTCTTTGTTTTGTAACGCAATACTGGCATTTCTGTTTCTCCCCTACACTGTCGGCAGGCCAGAGAGGTTTGATAGCGGGTTGACGTGCCCTTTTACTTTTGTTGTACACTGGAACCAATGGCCTTGATTTTTCTTTTTGTTTTTTACTTCTTAAAAAAAGGTCACCTCAAACCACTATCTTCGCCCACAAGGCTCATTTTATTTTTTAATGTCTGTCTACTGATCTTGCCATATTGACTGTCAGCAAACCTGTGATGGCAGGTGAAGATAGATAAATGAACTTTTATTGATTTTTAAATGTTTTATATAAAAAATATTGTGGTATAAAAGTTGTTTTTTAGAAAGGGGATTCTTTATTTTGTAACTACTGAGTTTTCATTTTCCCATGCTTTTCCATTTGCTCGGAGAGAATAGAGAGACTTTTTTTTTTTTTTAAACTTCAGATTTTTTTTTTACGAGATATTCTCAGTGCTTCTCTTTCTGTGTACTGTATACTGTATATT
Source organism: Nannoperca australis (assembly GCA_036023655.1). Taxonomy (NCBI): domain Eukaryota; kingdom Metazoa; phylum Chordata; class Actinopteri; order Centrarchiformes; family Percichthyidae; genus Nannoperca; species Nannoperca australis. Next base: position 34,566 of record JAVQJD010058603.1, read on the forward strand.
TTGTGGTACGCTGTTGTGACCTCTGTGGTGTGTTGATGTATGTTTTTATTTTGTTCCAGCTGTGTAGAATTTATAATGAAAAAAACCCCCAAGAAAACCAATCACAACTCTATATTCTCTGTGTTTTTATTCCCATCTCTGCAACAGGCAATTTCCAAAAGCTGTTCTTTAGCGAGATCACTGTTGGGACAAAATTGGACAAAATTTGTTTTTAAATTCACTGTGTATCTTTTTTTTTTCGATACACAAAGGAACAAGACTAGGCGACTGAAACCCTTACACACCACTGAACACCATCTCTAAACTCTAAACCAAAAGCGAAGGCCTATCAGAAATCAAAAAGCTTTTGATGTTATTCATCCGTGTGTGTTTTTTCTTACACTTCCTAGAAGATGACATCTAAATTGATTCCTAGCTTGCACCGAAGTTTAGTCTCTTTGATATATCCCGCATTATGTAAATTTCCCCTCACATTGATTGATCCCATGATTTGTTGTGACAAAACAGAGAAATCGAGGAAGCTCATGTTTTGCATAGATAACTGCTTAAGGGGTGGGCTCGCTGCCAACTTCATGATGCGGCGTTCTCTCCACTCTTAGAAATGAGGTGAAATAAAGACATCAGTCATTAGCAAATTGATCTGCGCCTTTGTGCATAGATCGGTAACAGTTAGTCGGACCACTATTATCAATGGCAGCTAATCATATTTGGCTATTTGAAACCAAACGTTAGTCGAGAGACTGGATTAAGAATTCCTGTAAAAATGTAAACTAGGCTGTTATTCTCCACATTAAACCCTCCCTCCCCCACCTCGCTAACATTATGCTTACATAACAGTGTTCTCTAACCTTGCACCACTTTGTGACCATTTTCCCCAACACCACCTACACAGGCTTTCTGGTCACGGGCCTATCAGCGCCATTATCTTGACACACACCCCCTGCTCTGCCAGCTCTCCATTAGGAAATTAAAAGTCTCCCACCAATGTGACCCGAAGAAATCGATCTGTGCTCCGAATACAAAGACGGAAGCTAGCAAGAAGGACGTATGGACGGATAGAAGGAATATATGGAAAATGTAAATTACATTGTCAGGATAGCCTCATGTCAGCATCTTCAGGGGTTTCAGGCTGTAAAAGCTGCAATGAAACCTTCAGACATTTGCTGTTTCAGATGCTTTTCCACAAAAGATACACAAGATGCTTATATAGGGAATGTAGAATGTCTCTTGCATTAATATAAGAAAACATATTGAATCCATTTTTTATTACTTCTGTAAGTCCAATAACCCTAGTATGAAAAGCAGCAGTGTCAAAGACATATTTGATTTAAATTATCTTATTTAAAGAGAGACTATTTTACTAATGTTGGCTGAACAGCAGCCACTGTGGCCACAAGGAGGACCTTACTTTCCCAATATTTTCTGGAGTGAAGACCACCTGACGACCTCTCACAAGCAGAAACAACAAGGTACGCTGTGTTTACTGTTGTGATTATTAAAATGTGACCAGTGTTGTGCAAGTAACTAAATCAGTTAGACTACTCATTGTATATCACGCATATAAGTAAGCAAGTAATGTTGCTGAAATAAAGTGTAACTTTAGAACAGTAGAAGTAAGTAGAGAAGATTTATTGAATCATTGAACTTACTCCATAATATTAGTCCTACATATAGGCTACATCTAAAGTTCACTAACACTCGCCCCGTTAAGGCCAAGTAAGACTGTAGCAGCAAAACCCCAGAGTGCTGAACTGAGAAAGGGCGTCTGTATGAATTCAGCTTTTCGTTTGAAAGTGGAAGATTAAGGGTACGCGTTCTGTGATGTTGCTAACAGTGATGAGGAAGTGTATGAAATGTAAATGCCTACAGTAAAACCAGGCTGTAGAGGAAGTGTGTGCTGTGTGTATCTTGCTGTTTTTGTATGTGTGTGTGTGTGTGTGTGTGATCCTCTCAGTTTTTGTTTTTACAAAGAATGAGAGGATCAGAGCTTTTCAGTCCTGCAAACAATGAGGGGGATTACTGTCATTCCTCCCAGTGTCCTTCTTTTCCTTCCTCCTCCTTCCTCCCTCCTCCTACCCCCCTGTGAGTTTCCCTGCTGCCTCCACTGCGTTAAGTTACAGTAGCTTTAAACTGATTTGGCCATTTAGTGTCAGGCCATTGAGGTCTGCCTGCTCAACCCGGATCTGATGGCTACTCAGTGGCGCTTGGATTGAGCTTAGTATATAGACACACACACACACACACAGAGAGAAATAGACACATTACTCTTTATGCAGCATTGTTGAGATGGATCCAGGTTGAACAAGGCTCTGGTGACAGCCTCTATGACAATATGTGTTCCATCATCCCACATAATCAGCACCCACATGCAGTTTACACACAAGACCCCAAGAGCAATGAGGCAAGAAGAAAACCAGCATGGATGCAGAGACAAATAGAGGACTGGTTGTGTCGAGGGAGGAAGGGAAGGAAGAAGATAATTGACAAAGAGGCTTAAAAAGGCAGAGAAGAAAAAAGGGAAAAATAGATGATAGATAAATGGAGTGAACTGAAAATTGAATTAAAGGCAGGATGGGGAGGAGAGCAAATTTAAGGAGGAGATACTATGTGTAGTAAGTGAGGGGTTACTGTCAGGATGAGGTGATAAAGGACGAAACAGAAGATGCTTTGTCATTAATCTGCATTGGCTCTGGGCTCAAAAAAAAAAAGGTAGATAAAGAGAGGGAGGAAGAAGGGAGGGAAAGAGTGAAGCTGTATAGCAGATAGGTGGACAGAGAGAAAGAATGAAAGACTGTTACTGTGATAAATGTGTTTATCCCCCTTAGTCCTAAGGTTTAATATCCTGTGTGGCCTGAATGTGTTTACTGTTTGGGTGTGATTATGAAACAGACCAGAAAGGTGGTACGTGTGTGTGTGTGTGTGTGTGTGTGTGTGTGTGTGTGTGATGCCTACCTGTGTGAGCCTGCATTTATTTGCTGTATTTCTGATCTCTACCTCGCAGCATGGAAGATTTGTTTCATTGATTGTATCTGTGATTGTGCTATTAAGCCGAGAGGCGGCCGCTACCCCACCGCCCGAGCTTCAACGAGTGTGTGAGCGCGTGTCACTCAGGAGAGCCAGACTACCTGTGGGATGTTTCGTTATTGAGGCACAGCTTGGTGTGCTTCAATTTTAATTGGTTAGACTGCTTTGTGTTTCGTCGCAGGGAATGAGAAGAAAATACATCAGAGGGAGATCGAATTTCCAGCAGGTTTAATAAGCTAAAGATTAGAGATAGGGAACAAACATCTTTATTTATATATTAAATGATAGTTCAACAATCAAAGACTCCTAACAAAAACACAACCTGCTACATCAGGACAGTGCTGGTGTACACAGAGAAAACACTAACAGAAATGTCTCATGTGAAATAAGCAATAACTGATTGTGCTATTTTTAATAGAACAGAAAGTCAGAGAAGCTAGAATACAGAGGATGGAATATTAGTTTTATTTGTTTTAGAGATATTGAATAATGAACTTTCTACTTACTGAAGTACTGGATTTTTATGCACATATTTTATACATTTTGAATCACTGTTTCTCACAGGGGAGAGAGAGAGAGAGAGAGAGAGAGAGAGAGAGAGAGAGAGAGAGAGAGAGAAACCAAGAAGAAAGTCAGAGTTAAAAGATGAGGAAAGAGGGAGAATGGCCTGGAGGAGCTGAAGAGCAGCTGTTGAGTGCTGCTCCTTGGAGAACTTCTGTTCATGCAACAGGCTCCTCCCATTAGCTAACATTACAGCACAGCAGCTGCCTAGAGGATAAAACCCACACACACACACTTGTGTTTCTGGCGATGATTTACACTAAGATACGTGTTATCCCCACATCAACGCACACAAACTAAACACACACACACACACACACAACTGACTCCTATCATAAATGTTGACTTGTGTGAGCATGCTTTAAACCAAGGAGCGGAACATATACCTAGAAGCATGTTGAGTTGCGTAGCGTAATGAAAGAGTAGTGCATTTTTTTGCGCTAGACCCTGTTGCCCAACACTCACTGTAAAATACACCTTACACACACACACACACACACACACTCATACACATGCTTGCCTGAGGCCAAACGCACACAGAGCCAAGAAAAACAGTGGATGCATTTACAGTATGCTAGCTTATATCGCTTCTTGACTCTCCTCATACACACTGTGACAAAGTGTTTGTTTCCCTTGTGTGTTGTAATAGTAATAGCAGTGACAGTGAGAGCGACTTGGGGCATCCCAAGAGTACACCTGATAATTACTATCATATGCTCCACTGACTTACTAATGGAGCTTTGCCATTATATCACATCATGTCCTACTTTTTTTTCTTTCGCTTACATATTCCCCCTCATCTCTCCTCCTGTCAGAGTGAAAAAGGTCTTGTGTGTATCGCTTGTTTTGTTAATCAAGGGAGAATCAAGGGAACAACCTGGATGGCTCTTATTTTATACCCTCTTTTCCATTTTCATTCTCCGCTTTTCACCTCAACTTGTATTTTTTTTACCACCCATTCACTCTTGTGGCGTTCCCCACTTCCTTTACCTTAATGAAAAAAATAAAAATAAAAACTACCAGCCGCCTGCATATTACAGAGCCAGAGGGGTCATATCAAGCTGGTCTGTGCGGTAATAGAAAACACGGCACAGCGTTTAGTCGCTGACAGCTGCTGTGCCAGTCTGTCTACCTGTGTCAAGGTTTTCTCCTGCATCGCCTCTTTGTGTGTGTAAGTAAGGAGCCCTGGTATTTCTCTCAGCAGCACATTTATCAGCTTATCAGACCAGCCCAGTTTATTTGATGCTGGATCAGAGGACATGGCTCTGCATAGCCTCACACACACACACACACACACAGGAGGAAACAAAAGTTATGTGTGTGTAAGAGAGAGAGAGAGAGTAAAGTGTTTTTGTGTGAGATATTTTGCAGATGCTCAACTACTGTTAGTGTAAATAATTTACTTCCAAAACCCCCAGACTCTCTTCCCACTTCCTTGCACCGCCTGGCCGTGTCTGTCTCTTACCACCCTGCCATGTCCATACACACACGCCACATAAAATGTACAGTATACATACATTTCCTTCCTATAATCCTTGACCACAACTTTGACCTCTGTACAACTGCACGAAACTTAAATACATTTGCAAGAAAGTTTTTGGACCCTCTGGTCATGACCTGTGCTGTATGAAAAGCTGGGCGTGCTTCCCTTCTGAGCCACATGCTGCAGGGTAAGGGGGCAGTACGGGTGGGGTAAGAGGGGCTAACATTCCTCACTAATTGTACGTGTTCTTCATCCCTCCCTTGTCTCAGTGTGTGTGTGTGTGTGTGTGTGTGTGTGTGTGTGTGTGTGTGTGTGTGTGTGTGTGTGTGTGTGTATTATGTCTGTGTTTGTGGTGCAGAATAGTTTTGAAAATTGGCACCAAGACATCTGCAATCGACCTTTGCCACACAGGGTCAGAACCGGGGTTAGGTTTTATGTTTCAAAGGTTAGCTGTTATGCTACAGTAAGAACGAGGTCAGGGGGTTTTTATGGTGACATTTCTCCAACCGTGATTCTACTTGAAGGTGCTCTCTGTGTCTTGCAGTGTAAAAATATATAGTTAATAATCCATGACACTGCCCTGATAAATCAGTGTTAGTTCAGATCCATTTGCTCCATTGGCAAAAGATATAGCACAATATTGATTCAATCTATGCCCAGCTCATAAAAGATTCTACATTTTCTGTTTTAGTCCTCCAGGGAACAGGTCTTTCCAAGTAGTAATCCTTTGCTGCGCACAAAATGATATATTAACTCTTGTGGCAGCCGTTTGTTCAAAAAACATAAAGGAGAAAGACGAAGTCAGCTGTTTGCGGTGACGGCAATCGTGGCTTCACAGGCAGAAGTTGAATCTACAAACAAAATCCTCAGAAAACTCTTGACAAGCCTGACAAGACAATGTCTCGCTCTCACTGATAAGTCTTAATGCTAGAGTAAATATTTTAGTTTCTTTTTTACTCACGATAACACTGTAACAAGCAGTTTCATTCAATGTATTTTTGACAACAAGACGCAACCAAATCCCCATCATCGTGTTCAGGATGTCCATGTCCGTTAATCATACATCTTTTGAGTTTACTCTTTTTTTAACGTTAACAACACACAGAATCTCAATCCAAAATGTAGATACTTCACCAGTTTAAATAGGTAAAACCTGCTGTTTTCTACTACTTCTGCTCCACTTCTATAATTGTATGTTGTTGTAAATGATCTACTCCCCAAACCACCGGTCTTCTCCTCCCTGTTATTTGCACTGACCTGCCGTGTCTGTTCTTCACATTGAATTACAAGTCTCAGGAATAAAAACTCAATTCTGACGTTAAAACCCCAAAAAGTCTCCAACTTTTCTGGATATGTCATTGGGTTTTTGTAGAAATCAATTGCTCAGTGTACTGAGAGAATCTTGACAAATGATTTATTATTTATGTTGCCAAGGCGTGAAGCGGGAAAACTCGGCTACAGCAGGACCACTGAGATGAAATAAACTATGATCAGCCAGCCGTTCACCCAACATCTACCTTTTGTTAACTCTCAGAAAAGTAACACTGTCGGTGGCATTTTCAGTATTCTGTGGATGAGGTTTTTTTCCGGTCTGCTGTGATATATGAGTCAACTTCTCTCCCCTGTGTGACAGACATATTACTGGGGCTCGGCTTAGCTCAAGGGGGGGTTGCCAGGCTTACCTGGTGTTAGCAACGGGACATCTCCCTCTGCTTGGGGTTGAGCATGTGTGTTGCAGAGTTAATGCCTGTGTGTGTGTGTGTAATGAGAGAACATACAGTATGCATTCTTTATCGCAGCAGCTGTTTACAGCATTACGCATTGTGCATCTGTTTGTGTACGATCATTGGGTGATATTTTTTTCAGTCTCCCTGATGTAAAGTGTGCCCCCAGGTGAAGCTTTCTCACCGCATTCCTCACACACAAACACACACATTTTGTCAAACACTTAGACACACTTACATGCAGGAAACAACATGTTCTGGTATGAAGTGTTAACGAATCCGTAGGGATTACAGACCAGAGAAATAAAGATACATCGGAAAAATGAGTAAGAGTGAGGGTTGAAGCGGCGTGTATCCATGGCAACAGTACAGGTCCATAGTGTTTTTAGAAGAGTGTATGATGATTGCAAGGGAAGGCAAATGGATTCCCTGTGGGGTTTACCTCTTTGTAGCTGTGGCCCCTTTTTGAGAAAACCATTACTGAAATGCACGTGTATGTCTGTGCTTGTGTGTGTGTGTGTGTCTGTGCTTTTGTGTGGAGAGGGGAGGGGGGTGTCCCCCCTCTGTAAAGGACTTTGTGTCCTTTTTGATCTTCATTCCCACTTGGATCGCAAAAATCAAGGTGTGGACTGAAATTGTAAACTCGTACTTGAAGGTATAAAAGAAATGTTTTCTTTTCTTTTTTCCAAGGTGGTGGCACAATGGTGCAACATGATCCCATGCTGGTCATTTCTGGCATGTTGAGTGTGCCTTAAAGTGTATTACATGCTTACCACCTTATAACAGCAAATAAACTTTCCTCCAGCATAGTACAGCATTTGTGAAATGATATGTCGGCTGCCCTCCATCTTGGGAGAATTTTGCTACAAGATAAATATGTATATTTTACAAATATGTTGTCCCCCCCTTATTGCTTTTCTAGGATAAATATTAATGATAACTCTCACTCTCTAACAGACAAATCTTAAAGGAACAATTTGGAGTGCTCCGAGGTTGTTTGATTTTTGATGATGTTGTGTGTCTGTGTTGTGGGCTTTTGTACGCTTAATACTCTTGTGAATTTGCCATGTTTTGTCTTCTGTTGTCCTTTATAGAACATTGAAGTTATTAACCCTCAAGTGTATTAACTATGTGAACATGCAGACATTCACTAAAAATATGCATGAAAACAAATCTGTGTCAGAGAAGGGGCCATGTTGATATGTTTGTGTTGTAATGTATTTTGCATGTGAAGCTAATGTGTAACGTGCAATGTTTCTGTTATTGTGTCCATCCCCCTTGTGTATGCACTGGTGGCATTGCAATACACTTTGTGACTGCATTTACTAAACAACTTGTGTCCCCCAAAGTGCACATGCTCATTTAAATTCACAGCAATTTCCAGTATGACTGCATAATGCCTCCCCCACCTCTATCTCTTCCTGTCTCTCAAACACACATACACACACACACAGTTTCAGAGGTTTGTGTGTGTGTCAGGGTTGGATTGTGCAGCAAGTGTGAGCGAACTCACTGCTCCACTGTAGCGCTAACTATGATGGAGGCAGTGGGAGAAAAGCAGTTAAACTGAGTGATGGATGGTGTGTGTGTGTGTGTGTGTGTGTGTGTGTGTGTGTGTGTGTGTGTGTGTGTGTGTGTACGGGGGTTGGAGACTGATAGCCACAATATTCATTACCCCATCAGCTTCCATATTATCACCACACACACACATACACACACGCTCTCATAAACACATGCATTAACAAAACATGACTTTAATCACTTATTCACTCAGTCACTGCCTCTTAGAGACACCTCCCACATCTTTACACACACCGCATCCCACATATACTCACATGCATACATACATGTGCACAGTGCTGCCTCTCAGTGTGCTCTTGTAGCTATTAGGCTAGTATCATTAAAGCTCTTCAGGATAATTATCTCCCCTGATGAGCCACAGGTCTCAATGGGACGATGGGGAGAGATCTGCCATGATTGACTTGGCCTGTGCTATTCTCAATGAGCCATTAGCTGAGTGAACAGAAACACACACCTACAGTATATACACCCCCCCCCCCATACACACATACACACATGTGCACAGGCTTGTGCTAATAGAATCTGCTTCCCATATTCATTTACATCTTTGTGAAAAAGACCTGTCAGTTGTTAGGAAGAAAAAGTGTACGATGGAGAGATGAGTGTGAGAGTGTGTGTGCGGTGTGCACTTTCTCTCGGTTTGTGAACGCGTGTTTGGGTCCGTATTCGTCACTTTTCCACTCTCATGAGCCAGGTGCCACAGGGGAATGCTAGGAATGTAAGCTGGCGATGAGTGATGGCGACAGTTTGCCAGAGAAACAGAGCAATGGAGGGAGGTGGAGGAAGGGAGGGAGATGCCTCACGTTTACTCTAAAGATACTGTACCAACCACTGATAAGCACTGTCACCCCCCAGGAAAAAAGATTTCCCCCTATGGATCATCGTTCATTTTAATCCCCTCATTAATCAGCTGATGCCGCGGTGTTTGGGCAATTGAGGATATTTGTTTTCAATGTGGGCTGTGCATGCATGCCTGAGTTTTGAAAGCCAGAAGAGAGAGGAGGGAGAAGGGAGGACATTTAGAAATTGGGAAATCATTAACAGTACGTTGGAAGCAGGGACTTAGGTAGGAAGGAGAGGAGAGATGATTAACCATTAATGAATGTAAGCATAGCTAACTTGACTAATAGAGAGGATTCTACAGTCTGCCCATTATCTGTATGTGTGCATGTTTGTCTGAATAGAAACAAAAGAAATGGAAAGAGAAACTAAAATGTAGCTCAGCGGCAGTCCAACTTGTGTCTAGAATTTATTCCAGGCCATAAAAATCCCCCTGGCCACCAAGGTCATCTTATCTTTACACCTTGTGATCGTGTTGGTCCATTATATTCTGAGTGGGAGCTTAGTAAGGTGCATCTGACCCCCAGACAGGCCAAGACATAATGTTTTTTTCTGAACATATCTGTACCTTTGGAAAATATGCTGCTTGTCAAAATAGCAACATTGTTATGTTGTACAATTTTCTTTTTCTACAAGTTCCAAAGAAATTGAGTTATAATTTTGGGCCATGAAGCAGAGATATGTTGATGGTTGGCAATCCCCAGTGAAGTCCGTTAATCAACCCTTTTGAATTAGTGGAACTGAGTTTTTTTTAAAGTATTCATAACTTAAATCGTTGTTTTTTGCCATGTTAGCAGCGTGGCTCTAGGGACGAAATGTCAACAACTATTGGATGGATTGCTTCAAAACTGGGTACAGACAATCATGTTCCTCTCAGGATGAATTGTAATAGCTGTGGTGATCCCTTAACTTCCCACCAGCCTCCGCTAGCAAATGTCAGCATGCTAACACGCTAAACTTAGATGGTGAACATTGTAAACATTATACCTGCTAAACATCAGCATATTAGCGGTGTCATTGTGAGCATGTTAGCACGCCGAGATTAGCGTTTAGCACAAAGCACCACAGTGCCTAAGTACATAATCACAGAGCTGCTAGCATGGCTGTAGACTCTTAGTCCTGTTGTCTGTTATATCTCTGGCATCTCCTTCCTGTTTTACTATATATCACTGTTTAACCTTATTTAATGGATTTCACTCACTTTATTTGCAGAGAAAATGAAGGGTTGAATTCCAGCAAGAAATTACACGGAATAAACGGGCTGTTGTGTTTGCAGAAGCACATGAGAGACCAGAGAGATCAGGTGGAATTTATTAGGTAGATGCTTTAGATTTCCAAAGCAGCAGAACCACGCCCTGTTTGGTGGGAGAAAAACAAACTGCAGATCATTTTGGATTCAATATACAAAGCAACCAAGAAGGTATTTGGGGGGAAATCCCACAGGATTTCAGGCTTGTTGTATTGGGTATCCTGCCAGAGGGAATAAGTGAACTATTTATTGTATCAATTACAAAAGCTAGAAATTAGACACAGAAGCTATTTCCTTCAGTTAGTTTCAGTCAAATCCCACTAAATTACAAATAGTGGCTATCCATATTAAGAGAAAAAAACAAACACAAACAGCAGCTCTTAAAACTCACACCAATTAATGTCACACTGCTTTCTAAACTGACGCCCCTGTTACCAAAGTCAGCCCCTCAGTTTGCCTTCTGTCTCCCGCTGAGGCTGGAGAAGAGGGGGAGAGGGGGAGAGGAGGTGAGGAACGGGAGAGAAATGGGAGAGAAATGCTGAGAACAGATGGCAGAGTGGCCCCTATGTTCAGCTGCCTGGGTGATTATGGACACAGCTGCCAGTCACTTTGCATCTAAGTGTGCGTATGTGTGCACATGTGTGTGTATGTATGCAGTGATTTTTCTTCGTGAGTGTATGTTTGTGTGTGTGAGTGTGTGTGTGATTGTGTGTGTGCCTCTAACTCACCCATGTGTTCGCCAGTTCCTTTGTACTCAGTGTGTCTCTGCAATGTTACATTAGATCCATGTGTTTATTGCTATAACATATTTTTGTGAAAATACTGGTGTCACGGCAGAGCTCAGATCTCAGATCAGAGTTCACACAAAACGTTGCAAAGAATGTGAGATTCATGTCACCTGTCCACTCTCTCTCTCTCTCTCTCTCTCTCTCTCTCTCCCATCTGTTTGGGACTTTGTGTTCTTTATTATTGGGCTTTAGCCCCATCTTGTGGTGCTTCACATTAAAGCTGCTCACCCTTTGTCATGTGGGACCATTTGCATGATGCAAAATTCCCAGGCACACCTCATTACCAGGGTCATTCTGTTTGACTTAATTTGATTTCATTGTTTATGTGTAAATTTAATAAGAAATTGCACTAAACGGAAATTAAAATTTCTGTTATCTGAAAAATGGCAACTACCCTTGTGAAACAAAAAGGTCAGTTATCTCTTACTGACAGTATTATCTATCTTGACCAAGTTACTTAAAAATTAGAAATTATTCAGTTTTAAATGCTCAAACCTGCATTATTTTATCTTTTTGGGCCACGTATGGCAATGAAAGACAGTATTATAATACTGAAATAGTGGCCTTGTTAGCAAGCAGTTGTCTATTTACTCATCTAGTAAATGGAGCAACAAATAAGTACTCATGTTTCTGGCCACTTGACGAATTCCCTAATCCTTTCAGCAAGATTCAGTGGTTTTAGTGTTCAACACGTGGAACAAAACAAATATTCGTTGCCGTGTCTGATTCACTGTCACTGTCACTGTCACATACACAGCAGCATGTGTGTACTTGTGATTTAGTGTGAAAAAAGTGTCTGAGCTAATTAGCAGCAGCTATTAGCCAGCTGTGGAAACGATTTTGCTGAGGCAAATGAGGAAAAAGGAGGAATCACAGAGTAAAGAGTCTGCTGAAATGCATAAATAAAACATGAAGCGTCGGAACTCATAACATTTTATTTATTTATTTTTTTGGTTTATATCTACATTTTTGGGTTTGCATACAGATCCTTTTGCTGGATTTTTTTGGCAGAGCATTTGAGACTATGCTGTCTCATGTTGCACATGCACATTATGCTGCAAAATGTTTATAAATCAGTTAATCTCACCTAGAGGATCACATTCACTCAGTGCTTAACTGGCTGAAAGCGCAACACCTAAACTTCGTGTTTGAGCATAGTTTTTATAACACTGACCCTTCCCAGTAAAGTGGTCAGGAGCAATGTTTATAACAGTGCTAACATTCAATCTGTGGATAAATGTCTCTCTGCTGCCTCATTATGTCATCATCCATGGAGTGGTTTCAGTTGGCAGAGTGGGTGCGTAGCCGGCCATCACATTGTTGATCCAGTCATTGTACTTGCACAGTTTGGTGTAGACGCTGGGGTCAGCTGGGTTTCTGCAGCCGTGTTTGAACCACTGCACACCCTGCAGCCGGCCATCGCACGCCATCACGCTGCCAGCATTATCCTGGAGAGAGGGGACAGAATGGGAGGTTTAAATGTTTATATGGGGAAACGTATGCTCATAAGTGAGTTCACATGAAATGAAAGTGCTGTGATACAGTCCAGTGGGAGGAAGGGTGAGGAGAGAGAGACAGATTACTGGTTAGATTAAGCAGCACAACAGAGAGCGAGAGAGGGGCAAAATACAGCTCTAATACAGTCTGATTCCTTCGGGTCGTGTCCATGCTCACCATGCAGTTATCTGTGTTTGCTTGACCAGCGCAGACCATGCCCAGGCTCCAGTACAAGTACTCGGGGAACGTTTTCCTACACGTCTGGTCATCCACAACAGGCACAGTTATACACTTCAGGTGTTGAGGAGGCTCGTCTGTTTTGGAAGAAAAAGGTGGGTTATTCATCTGATTCATTTGCACTCAAATCGTGGCTATCTCATCTGAATCTGTAACATAAGTGCAATCTAGTCATCCTACATTCTGTTCCATCACTCATCAATCTGTCACTCATTCTTAGACAAAAGCTTCCTTCCTTCCCCTCAGCAGGTCTATGGATTACTTCCCACTTTTATGCATTATCACTTCTAGCACTCAAGCATTCAGTCTAAATCTTAAATAAGTACTATTTTTTAAGGTCTACCTCTTTTAATTAGGCATTTTGACAGGCAAACGACAATTGCTCTGATTAAAAAAAGTCATTTTTAGCTGTTATTAAAACAGAAAGTTGAGGCCTTGTTAGAGCTGCAATGACCAGAATATTGATGAGCTTTCTAACAAGTACATACCCACCTGCTGGTCAGAATCCAACATTCCCCTGACTCATAGTGAAAATGAAAAAGTAATTAGAGTACATTTGGTATTTATTTCTGTTTAATAAGCCTATATGTCCAATGAATGTTTCCTAGTGTGACTTAGGTGATGCTACTTGTTCATTTGTGCCACTCCATTTGCATTTGTTTTAAAGAGCTAAGAACTAATTGCGGCCAATAATAACAGCAAGCCAACACACTCTATACACACTCTATAGCACTGCACTAACAGGAATACGTTTTTTTTGGAACTAAGATCTACTAAGTTGTGTAGAACTTGAAAAGAAATGGTTATGTTTGTGCTGTAAAACTAAAGAATGGGGTTTGACACTGGTAGCTGATATTAATAGTATTAAAATGTTCTAATCCTGTTTTAAAGTATGTTGTGTATTTTTTTTTACAAGATGCAAACAATATGGGTCTCCATCATTTTTTTTTTGTCACGCTAGCAGTATAACTCTATTGAGATAAAGTCATGATGTCAACTACAGCAGTTGGAAACAGAAATTAAAACCTTTGTGATATAAACAAAGTTAAACAACGTTTACTTCATGAGCACAGGAACAAAAATGACAGGCCCCATGAAAAAACTTCTATTTTGTCCACATACTCACACACGCTCTCCTCTCTCCTGTCTGAAAACTTCCACAGCGGTCAGTCCTCTATGTCTGAGCTAGACGTGACCCCTCATCTTGCTGATTTTCCCACCAGCACCACTGGCAGGTTGACATTTTTAGATTTTAGTGAAATGTCTTGAGAACTATGGGATGGGTTTTATGTCCATGTGTTGTAGGTTTGTAGGCAAATGGAATTTAATTTGTGATGTTCACAGCATTTGAATAAATCTTTTCAGAATCAGTGCCCAGTACAATGGAGCTGAATAGATAATCAACTGAATTGATTGTCTACATTTTTCAGAGATACTTTCTACTGAAGAAACTGTCCACAGTAAGGTTTGTTGAAATTAGCACCTCCATTGTACTGGGAGAAGTCTTTACTACATAACAGTGGCTGGAGGTTCTGTCCTGTTAAAGGTAGCAGTGTGCCAATTGCTTAAACAGCCAGTGTAAAGGTTTCAAAACATTGCAAAAACGGTTTTACAAATGCATTCCACATGTTTGTCAGGCCTCAAAGATACTAACACGGCATTTTGATGACAAACAGTAAATGTAAAACAACAATTACAATAAAAGCTCCGGTTAGATATTCACAGGGAAGTGGGAGTAAAACACTTGAGCACTGGATTAGGGAATACTGGCTTTGCTGCAATTATACCAATAATTAGAATTTGGTGACAGGTTAATGAGGTGCAAAAGCCACAGTAGCACCTTTAATCCCACTTACATTGGTTTGGGATGGTGGATCCCCAGCCGCTGACATGGCAAGTCTCTCCAGGCTGTGGGCAGCGATTGGGCAGAGGGATGGGCTGGACGTCCTGGGTGAATCGGGCGGGTTCGGCCAGACGCACCATAGTGAGGCTGTGGAGGGGTGAGCGATAGGGACTGTGACGGATTACATCAGCGACCTGAATGTGCTGCTCAGTGCCTTCCTCCACATTCACGTTGTGTTCCCCAAGAGATGCAATGGTGTTGTAGGATCTGCAAGGACAGGGGAAGAGAGACTGATTTATTAAGCTCAGGCAGACCTTTCAGGCCTCGGGCAGAAACAGGCCCTTGACGGAGGAACATTAAGCCTTAATCAGACTTGAACAGCAGGTTAATGAATGAGGTTTAAGTTGCAGTGGTTCTGCCAACAATATCAAGTCTTTCTGATACTGACTACCCGAGAACAGCATTATTACAGAGCTAAATATTGAGACACATTTCTACTTCCCTAGCTGACACAAGAGAGATTATAATGATGTCTCTTGACATAATGTATTAAGATGTGTTAGCATGTAAAGTGCTACAAAATGGTCAAAACAGCTGACAAAAATGGCTGACCTATTCATGAATCACTTTTGTGAGGAAAACTAACAAAAAAATACAAAGCTTTGTGCTGTTTAATTCCTTCAGAAAAAATGTGAATTGAATGTGAAAATGAAAATTGAAGGTCATGCTGAAAAGGCTGCGGCAATTTGAAGGTTAAAAAAATAATCAAATAAAACGCTAGATTTGGGTAATACATGAGTTCTAATAAAGCAGAATATATCAGGCAGACCTCAGACAGCTTTTACAAAGCCCAAATGTGACTTTAATGCTGATATTTTGTGGAAAGTGGATCTACAACCAAAACACATGCAAAATGCAAAACAACTTTTTACATTAGATGTTTTGTTTTGAACGACTCCGACAAGAGTGACAGTCATAAAAGGATTCTCAACACATTGGAACAAGACACAAAAAATGATCCATTTAAATGAGGTTCAGCAGGTACGGCCACTTGTACCTACGTGGGTGCACAGTCGAAGGAGGTCACTATCCACCACTCATCGATGAGAGCTCCACTGCAGGACACTCCTCCACCATGCAGATACACCTGCCAGGGTTTGGAGTGAGGCTGGCACACCTTGGAGTCCCCCTGGGGAGACGCTCCTGTAACACACCAACAAGACCAAAGAGAAACTAAATGTCTATTTTTGTTTTTATTTTATTTTAGACAAAACGTGCTTCATATCTACCTACGAGCCCCAAAGTAACCACCAGAAGGAAGGGATTCATGCTGCTGCTCTGTTGTTTTTGCAGTGTTCTTCTGTAGCTCAGATAGTGTGAGATGGCCAATTTGATTAGCCTGGCTTCTTTATACTGCAATGCTTTTCAGGAGGCCAGTGGGAGGGACAGACTGCTTTATTACTATCCAGCATCATTTCCAGTTCAGCCGTAACCTTTGTAATAACCTTATCAGAGAGGTATTCAACATATCTGCTTAACATCCATTCACTTAGAGTGACACGCCTTGTTTACAGTAACCTTTTCTTCCTTTGCTGAGAACAAGGAAGACCCTGATTTATGGTATATAAAAGATATTGTTCAGACATAATAGATCCACAGTTTTGTGTTTGGGCGAAGTTTATGTATTTTTCAAAGATTGAAGACCAGAAAAAACCTGCTGTGTACAGATTCTTTTGGCTCAGTGGGTTATATTAAAACCATTTTTTATGGTTAGTCTGTGTGCACTCTAAAATTAATAATGGTGTCAAAGATAAATTAATAAAACTTTTGTGACACTACAAGTTATATTATAGAAGATAAGAAAGGATATATTATGCCCACTGCTGTTTAGAAAGTTAATAATTTCCCATGATGCAATTTTAGAAGGTTTGTCTTAAAATATCAGATTGCACAACTCTGACTGCCCTTCCCTTCTGCATCTCTAAATTACTTTTTAAATAATTATTAAATTCAGGTGGAGGTACCTTTGCAAAGCTGATTAACTAGTCTGTGACACGATTTGTTGATCAAAGTACAAATTGTGTTACTTTGGCTGAGGAATGACTGATTAACTGTTCAAATTCTTACATGATCATATGTTTTGTTGACACTTTTGACTAAAAAGTCATTTTGACCCCAAACAAAACTTTATGAATTTTTAATGTTTCGCATTATCATTTCCTTCCTCGGTTGTTTGTTTTATATTCAAAGGGAACCATTGGTTTGTTTATTCTACTGGATCACCATTAGCTTCTGCCATAGCAGTTGCTAATCATCCTGGGGTCTGAATAAAACATGAATACAATCCTTCTGATCGCAATTTTCTTAACAGTATTGTTGCAGTGACAGGACAGAAGTTGATCAAGTGTAACTCCAACAATTTGATCTGATTAACTTGATACTGCTTTTTTCCAGATTTGAATTTATATATGTTTGAAATCGTATTGTTTATTTTTACCCAGAATTCAACTCCTAATGCATTGGTTAAGTCTTTACAATGCTGTGCAAAGTAATATACTGTCATCTGCATACTTAACAATATACAGAACAGCCATACATATAATATTTAAAAGAGGAGTGAACCAAGGCACTTGACAATAAATATTGTTAAAATCTGAAATGATATCTTATAATTATAAATTATAACTGAGGGCATTAAAGGCAGCACTGGAATGCAGAAATAGAGCTCCTACTCATTTGCTATCGTCTTAGTTCTTTGTACCAGTTATCCGTCATATAAACAACAACGATGCTGGTGGAATAATCCAATCAATCAGCATGTTTTATTCATTCTTCATAAAGAACTCTTGAATCTGTTCAAAGATAATAACAACCCTCTGTGATTTAGCTTAAGACATGGAGCAAACTAATAGTTTTGCTGTTCTCTGCATTGAAGTTTGAATTGTTTGCTCTTTGAAATTGTAATTCTTTTGGATTCTTTCCACTCAAATGGAAATACACCACTTAAGAAACATCAGATTAGTACATGACGTACGGGAAGAGACGCATAGCAGCAACTTTAAGTCGTCTGTTATCCATATTATGGATGGGAGAAATATCCACAGGGAGTGATGGCAAACTTTCCTTTTTAGCATCAGCTGTCACTAAACATTTATTGTAAGTCATAATGATCTGTTCTTTAAGAAAACACTGCAAAGACAGGTCATATTAAGTCAAACTAGATTTGAATTTCTCAATTTTAGCAATGCGCATGGCTACTCACTCCTTCCAAACACCACTGGATGTATACGCTCACATTAATGTGCCATCCCTTTTATCCTGGCGTGAAAGCTGTAAAAGCATTAAAATGTGGAGATCTGATAGTTGGGCAGCTCTAAATAAACACGTAAATGCAACTTAATCAAAGCTGTGATCGGAATCCAACTGATCAAAACACATTTCTAAAAAAAAACTACACAATAAATTTTGATTGCCAACACAGTCTTCTTCTCTTGCTGTGCGATGTGAAGAATTTGTATTTGTCTTGCAGCAGTTGCAGATTCCCACAGATTAAATCACGTTAGCGTCAAAGCCAAGTCTGATCACAGCTATCAGTTGACAGAAAACTAATTCTGAATACCAAATACAGACTGCGCTTCTTCTCAAATTGATCCACTCTGCAAACAAACACATTGATCCACTCCTCAAACACAAGGATCTGCGTCGGGCACGACATCTAAATCATTTGTCTTTATAATTATAGTAGTCGTATAGTAACCGCAGAAGTATTAGAACACCATAGTCCTTAAAATACACACAAAGAGTAGTTTGTCCTATGTCTGCTTGGTACGGTCTACGCTTTTGTATCAATAAAACAAGATGATACTTGAAAGCAAATGCATCTCCTTTGTTTGTGTGGGTTGCGGCTTCAGAAGAGGCCACGTGTCGTAGATTTATGCATTAATTAAAAATCACAACGCTCTCGCATCGCTGGTTGTCAGAATCCACAAAACACACTTCGCAGTCTGTGTTGTTGATTCATCTGTCGATTTCTCTGCGCTCGCATTTTACATGTTGTTTCTTTTCATCCATTATTAATTGCAACAGAAGCCTCTGTTCTGGTGCTGCCTCAGCTGATTGAAGTCTGGTGCCTCATTGCAGATTCAAACAGACATAAACATGCAAAAGGAAACACAGGTCTTACACAAAGAGACAGAAGAAATGTGCACAATTTATTATATCAAACAGTAAAATTCGCATTAATCGACCACAGACACCAGTTTGTTTGTTGTTTTTGTATAAATATTTTATTTCAAGATATGACACAAATATTTAAATTAATTCACTGGGGGGGGATGACCATTAGAGTCAACTATGAGGAAACGAAAACACCAGTAGGTGGCGACAGATCATTAAATTATTTGCATTATTTATATGGCTGGTTGTTTTCTAATTCTGAGTCCCATGGAGAAATTCATGATAAGGTGCTGTGTGCTCCTTTGCTCGTGCCTGCCAAGATGTTCAGTCCAGTTTCTTTGTGCAAGCTGTTGGTTTGTTTCAAAGGATTACAGTCCCCATTGGGTGGTTATCATCATTTACCACCAGTGCGCCACAAAAAGCACGCGGTCCGTTGTTTTTGAAGATGCTGCTTGGGGTTTTGAGGCATGAGTGAGGTGAGATACGACCGAGTTCAGAGTGTCAGATGACTTTTGGGCCTTTTGTGTGGAGCTTGGAAGTTCTTCAGGAAAGGTAGCTCAGGTGATTGGAAAGCAGTTTTTTGTTTAATTATGGGGGTACAAGATGTGGTACATCTGGTCCTGCACGATGCCAGCGTAGGTGCTTACAGCTGTGGTAGTATCAGTGTAAATATTCCTGTGGACAGCACACAGAAAAAGAAGTGTTTGAGCATAAATCCGCACGTTTTTTTATACTGCATCATTGAATCGGCATTTATAACCTCTTACTTTGCCTTCTCCTCCAGTTTCAGTTCCTTGATGCTTTCCAGGTATCCACTGGCAGAGTTGACGGCATTGTCATAGTAGAACCTGATGCCTTCTGTGATCTTGCTCAGAGTCCCCTGCTCTTCCTCGGCCTGCCTCGGCATACGAAAGCTCTCAGCGCCTGCACAAAACAGGTCAGAGGGGTCAAAGGGTACCACATTTTATCAGGATAGCCATACATATTTATCCATTATTCGATTCATCCTATCTCTGAATTCAATTTCATGGTCTGAGAATGCACTTACTGAGAGCAAGGAGTGCAACCAGCACAGTAATGACCAGCAGTTTATTCATGGTGTCACTCGAGTCTGTGAGGAGAGAGAATAGAGACATTTAAAGATGACCTCACTTCATCCACAAGGGTGAGACATTGGCACACATTTCTGTACTCATGTGGAGCTGGTAGATTTGTGTTGATATGAACTGTCTGTGTATGATTCTAGCATGAAAACAAAGGTTTTTCTCACCTGCAATTCTGCTGAACATACAGCATTACATTATGTCTATTTTAAATGTTCCTATATCTAACACAACATGCATGCATTTCTAAGACCATTATATTCTATTCCATTCAACAGTTGAAGTAAAAGTGTCAGTACTTACTGTATTCCTCTCCTGAAATGACTGTGAGTAAGAGGCACCACTGGCCCAACCTGTTTATATAGGAATGATGTGTTGACTTGTCGCTCCCAGAGCCAAAGTGCACTCTGTGGTAGATAAACACCTTGCCGTCTGTTTGTGAGAGTATGTGGGACACTGTGTGTTGATTAAAACAGACATTGTAGCGATCAAAGTGAGCACAAGGATGTGAATAAAGCATCAAAGGGGACTTTAAACACAATCAAAGGCCTCTTGATTTGATTGGATTTGTTGGTACATATCCCGTTAACTCTGTGTATGTGATGCTAACTTTGAACACACCACAATCACTTATTTTCCATTGATTAGGTTAGTAGTTCATTAATGCAGCATACCTACATTGCCCTGTTCACAACCTCTATAGGAAGGTACTTGTTACTTGCATAATGGTGATGATGTGTTCATGTAACAATAGTCCTAAGTCCTATTAAGATGTTCCTATGTCTGAAGTGAGTTGAACACGTCATCCGGCTGCTTCAGGTCATGTCAAATATTTTGACCAGCTAGATTACATTTATTGGGCTGCAGTTAAAAGACAATTTTCGGCTCTTTTTTATAATAGATCCTCTTCCACCTGTGAGTGTAAAAGAACACTGAGAAACTTCTACTTATCAGTGGGTTGTTAATCAGAAATGGAGAAACAACAGTTTTGCAGGATTCGCTGGCAAAGGTGCAGGTGACAAAATAGTTTTTTTTCTCCTTTGATTTCAAATGAAACTGGGAGTACAAAGTGCAGATCTGTTGGTTTAGCTTATTTTCTGTTGTTTGTGATGTGCTCATAAGAGTTTTATTTCTTTTGAAAATATACTTTGCGTTTGATAGCTATGGAAGCGCATTGCTGCCACGCCAGAGAAAGCTGACGATGGTGAATATTTTGCTCTTTTTTACTTGCCATGGCAGATCATTTGTACACAATTTTGTGAACAACAATCACATGTGTTTGTTGTTGAACCAAAGTGAAACATTCTTTGTATATAAAAAAAAAGAAACGTTTTATCTATTAATCATCAAACTTCAGCAGAATAAGGTAATTCACTAAAAACTGTTGTTCCTCATTGTGCGTAATTACACAGAGCGACAGCGAAGTCTCAGTTTTGATCTCGTGAGTGGGATTCAGTTGGGGTTTTAGAAGTCTTTTTCTTTGTAATGGCCTCATGTTGATCAAGTCCTATGTAAACAACATCCCAGCCAATCATGTGATCCTGCCTCACATGTCATGTTGCTTTTGACCTGAGAGCTCAGGTCAGCTTGAGGACAGCTGTGGGCAGCAGTGGGATTCAAACTGCCAGAGATCTTGCGGCTTTGATTAGATCCAGCTGATTCAGTGCTGTGATGACTCGGCTCTGCTACAGACGACATTAAGCTGCATAATGGCACCGTCGATGCTCACAGGAAAAATGGCATTACATCAGTTCTGTTGTATGTTGTAATTGCACAGGAGGGGTATTTGTAGATTTGATTGAAAAGCTAAAAAGGTTTGAAACGACTGAAATGAGGCAGAATGAAGAATTAGCATATCCTGCTGCTCTTGCACATCATGACATCATTCAAAATTACCTCAAGCTGCGAACATCTATTAACTCTGAATGAAAGAATTGCTTCTGCGAGTTTCAATAGGATCACTTCAGCAACACTGAGAAGTTGTCTTCAACACCTTCATTGCATGTTGTTACGTGCCACGACATGGTCGGCACGTATGTTTCTTGTCTTGTCTTTTTTTTCTCCCTCTGTCCTAAATCCAGGTGTGTGTGTGTGTGTGTGTGTGTGTGTGTGTGTGTGTGTGTACACCCCTTTTTCTTTTAGACAAAGTTGCAGTAGGAAATTGGCCTCTGCAACCGAGTCTGTGTTACGAGGCTGCCGAAGGAAAGTGGCCCGTGCAGCTGAGTATACTCGTGTTAGAGGTAAGTGGTGGGAGGATCGGTGGACTGGATAAGTCGGGGGTACCCTGTACATTTCCATCACGCAGTACTTCCCTGTTAGAAACTCCAGCTAGAAGACTGCTGCCACCCATGTAAAGTTCTGTAAGTTAGAAAGCTAGGCTGTGTGTGTAGACCTGTGTAGTTTTATGTTCAGTTCACTTTCCTTTGGCAGAGTCTACCCGTCCCATCCTCCCCCACTTCATGTTTTGTGGTGTCTGTTTATGTATGTCAAATAAATTATTGTACGATCAACCACCCCGTGACTCTGTGACCATT
>JAVQJD010058604.1:0-10078 GCA_036023655.1 Nannoperca australis
AGTAATCAAATGTAATAAGTTACATTACTTTAATGAAGTAATCAAAATAGTTACATTACTTATTACTTTTTAAACAGGGTAACTAGTAATCTGTAACCTATTACATTTCAAAAGTAACCGTCCCAACACTGCCTGTAGGACACTGGAACGTTTGTACCTTAGAGAGCTTATTTCTCCCAACTGGAAAATTTGGCGCCTCTCGCCTGGCTCTGGCGTGGTTAAAATCGTACCTATCTGAAATAACAGTGTGTTTCCTGAAACAATACTACATCACACTTTTCTGATGTGAAATATGGACTGCAGGGCTCTGTTCTGGGCCCTCTGCTCTTCTTTACTTTTCACCTTTTGGCCAAATGATATGCAGTCGTGGAATTAATTTCCACCGTTGTGCTTTGATACCTGTAAAGGCAGATGGTCATTCCCAAATTATAAAATTAGAGGCCTGTTTGTCTGCTGTGCAAAACTGGGTGTTACGTAATTTCACGAGGTTTGACAGGCAAAAATCTGGATGTTTATTTTGATCCTACGCTCTCTTTGGATCAGCACATTAAAGAAATCACCAAGATGGCCTTTTTTCACGTACACAACACAGCTTGGGTGGATGCCAGAGATCCTATTTCACGCCTTTTGTTTCATCCAGACTTGATTACTGTAACGTTTTGCTGTCAGGCCTGTTTCATATCATATCGCACCAATTTTAGCTCGCCTTTGATGGCTCCCTATTCATGTAATATCAAACTACAAAGGTGCTTCTGGTGAAAATTGCAAAGGGTCTCGCTCCTTCATACCTGTCTGATCTCCTTGGACATTATATTCCATCCAATGCTCTCCACTTTCACAATACAGGGCTCCTGTCTGTCCCCAGAGTTATTTAAGAAATCATCCTTTTGCCTTTACCTTCAGTTAGCTGCTTATCTTTAATTACCTTGTACCTGTTACCATTATCTTTCTAGTGCGTCAGTCTCAATTAAACCACTTATAGTCCTGGATTCAAATAATATATTTATAATTTTGCCATCATGATTGTCCATTCTATATTTTTATTTTCTATATTATATCTATTGCACGTCTGTCTGTCCTGGGAGACAGATCTCTTCAGAGGTCACGATGCCTTTGTTTGCAAGTGTGTGTGACACGTACTGACCTTATCAGTTTGTTGTTCGTCCAATTCAGCCCCTGCAATGTGGTTTGGTTCAACCTGTAGATTCCACCTGTCTAGCTGGACAACAGATCCATCCTCAACATGGGACAGAATCTTAGACAGAGGTTCATCCGTATAGCCCTGGAATAAATGCAAAGTACATAAAACGTAAAGATACATATGCAGAAATATGGATGTGGATATAAAGCAGGATTTTAACTTTAAGGTAACAATTACTTCAGAAAAAGGTGATGAATCAGATTAATTTAATTTCTTTAAAGTCTGAATAACAATAGCTGCCGACACACTTGTGTTTTGGGGGAACTCTGAGCTGGCTGACAAGGCTCTCACTGAATGTTGAATTAGAAATGAGCCCGCGGCAGCTCAAATTTCCAACAACTATCTGTATTTACTCATACAGTTTAGTGTCTAGGTGTGAATTTGTCAGTGTGTGTACGCACCCCTCCCCAGTTGAGGGTCCTGGCGAGGTCATTTCCTGTTCCAAGCGGTAACACGGCAACAGGAGGATGAGGGTTTAATGCCAGTTCATCAAGACAAGACAGAATCCAGCCCACCTGGTTCCAAACACACACACACACACACACACGTAGTTACAGAGGCAAACGGCTGTATACTTTGTGTGTGTGTGTGTGTGTGTGTGTGTGTGTGTGTGTGTGCGTGTGTGTTGATACTCACAGTGCCGTCTCCTCCACAGGCGAGGATCCTCAGGTTATGGACTTTACGATACAGCTCCAGGCTACAAGATTGACACTGGTTAATGGTCACTTCGGCCAAAAACGAATCTGACATAACTAGCAGATGTTCACCAATGTTAGTGCGTGTGAGACCGAGAGAGAGAGAGAGAGCGATGGACCTACCCGTCCTTCGGTCCTCCGTGGCTCAGGTCAAACACCTGCCTGGGGTTCAGATACCACATGAAGGACTGCAGGATCTTATTGCCCTGTCAGACAGAGAAACCGACGGGACGTTGAAAGACTAGAAAGTAACTGAACTAACCCAGAATCTACTTACAGTACAGTATTTCTTTTTTTCACGAATACCTGGTTTCCTCCGCTCTTGGGGTTGACAAACACAAGCAGTGGTTTCATCAGCGGCGAGGGGATGGGTCGGATTAAAAACGGCTTCCACTGGCGTCCTTCCTGTCGGAGAAGAAGGCGATCCGCTCAGGTCCTCTTTAGCACAACTTTAGTCCGTTTAGGCTGTCTAACCTGGGGCCGATCTACAGGCTGGTGTGCCTAAACGTTTAACACGGGGCACAACACTAACAGCTCTTTAGCCTTTCGTTTGTAGAATTTCTTAGACAAACAACACATTTACCAAAAATGATGTCCCAAAATTATTTTAAATAAGGTTTTATCCTTAGGGGTTTCAGAGTATGACACATCTTTTTTTTTTTTGTATGTACACCCTAATTAAGTAGTCTTTCTACATACATTACATTATGAAGTAGCAGCAGTATCAACAATAAGAATGACTTCAACCTTGGGTGGACAAGTTAAATTTCATCCACGTTCCCATTCACTTTCGTGAAAGTCACGTTTGACTGGTACTGTACATATTAGGCAAGTGAAGATTCGTCGACCTTTTGTTTTTGGTCTCATTTATTTTGAAGTCCTTCTGTCCAGTTCCTGTTCTTGTTTCTCCTTGATCAATTTCACCCGTGTCTTGTTACTATATGTACCTTAACCATATGCGGCACAAGTGCAGTGATATCTCCGTGCGCTGCTTCTACAGGGTCACAGAATATAGTGCACCACTGACCTCTGCTCCTTTCTTGCTGCTTTTCCTCTTGAACGATGTCCTCTTCTTCTTCTTACTCGACTTTATGGACGACTGTTGGGAGACAGGAAACGGAGACAGCGGCTGCAGATCACCAGTTGACTTTCATTGGGAGCAGAGAGCAAGACGTGAAGCAGCTTGTTGTCACAATGAAGGGAAAGGAGTTACGACCTGGCGTCCACATGCGTGGACATCACGTTTTTGGTTGTCTGCATTTAATTCCACATATGTGGACATCATTTTATTCAAAAAGGGCTTCATGTTCGAAGATGATGGCTGGTTGTCATATTTATTGGTCCCTCCTAACCCCAAATAGCTAGGAGAAATTAAAAATCCTTGCTTTGTATGGATAACACAAATGATGGAAAACCTTAAACTACAACTTTTGTATATACTGTACCATCTGTGTCCTCCCCTTTTGCTTAGAGTGTGTGGGTGCGCTCCATTTCGCTTAACACGTAACTGGGAGTGCCGGGAAAACCACTTAAAATTAAAAAAGAAGCTTTAGATATGCCGAAGGATAAACTATGTCTGGGGGAACCGGTCTCCTTACACCTTTTTTAAAAGTAAGTTGAGGGCATTAAATGAGGAGTCTTGTTTTGAATCATATTGTTTTGTAACTTGGAATTTTGTTTGTGGTTTTATTGACTTGTAACTTGGGTTTGCTGCCGTCTTGGCCAGGACACTCTTGTAAAAAGAGATTCTTAATCTCAATGAGGTTTTTCCTGGTTAAATAAATAAAATGAAAATTGTTGGCGGTGGGAGGATGTAAGGTGCATAAATGCAAACGTCAATGGAGGACCGCCAATCAGATGTTTTCCGTAAGCGGTCATGTACAATACGTTTGTAAAACACACTCCTTCGTGCATGATGAGGCAGTGAGTCTAGTGCACAACGAAACGGGTACTGTAGAGTTGGGTACCGTCTCTGAACCCCATAAAAACAAAGAGTGACTAAAAGCAGTGTTACCTGATGGCGTCTGACCCGAATGATCCACGTGGGCGGAACTATGAGAGCCGCGTGAGCTCCGATCGGACAAGCCTCCTCAATTTGCTGCAGCATGAAGCAGGACACCTTGTTGTGGTACTAAAGAGGGAATTGTAATACGTGTGTTTTATTGAGATCTGTACAATAAAAAACTTCAGTCAAAAGCTCAAGTTGAGTTGAACGTCCTGTCCCAGTCTGTAACTCGGTCGCTTTACGAAACATACTCACAGCCTGTTTGCACCACGAGCAGCTGATGGCCACAATCTCTTTACTGTGGAAGGCAAACTTCTGCTGGAAACCCTGCACAAATAAAAAAAAAAAGATTTTGTGTTTCACTGCTCGTGAAAAATATATTTATACTGCCAGCGTCATCTATATTTAGTTAAAGGGCTACTCAAACAATAGGATAACACTCAATGTTTGACAGCCAAACATTAAAACAATTCTCATTAAATTATTGCTCAATAGAAAATACTACCAGAATTACCACCCACCTTCCCACATTGTTTGCATTTGCCTTCTTGCCGTCTCCGATGCACCCAGTGATGACGCACCACAATGGGCTGAACACACAAATGACACAATTGGTCATCCCAAAGTGCTGATGGGTAACTTTTTGTACCATTGGTGAAGGTGAAAATGTCCCCCCCGTTGGTTCCCAAGCTTGTAAGATGAAGACCCAGTCATTCTAAAACAGATCCAGCAGGACCCCCCCGACAAGAACCTGCAGAAAGAAACGTCCAGTACTGACCTCTCGAATGTTCCTGGAGCTTGATTCTCTGAAAGATGGTTTACACCTGAAATTAATCTGGAGGAAAGTAGAGGAAAAGAGGCGTAAATACATAGATAACTGGGTTTCTAACTTTACTGAGGCTATAAGGAAATATAATGGCTGTTCCAACATGGACACATCGGTAGAGCCATGATTGGAATGATCAGGTTCCAATGATCAGGTTGGCAGGCAGAACATGTTTTAGGAGAAAGGAGCAGTTTCGGGCCAAAGAGGTTCAGACAGGGGTGACTCTGTAGCAGTGAAAGCGGGCTCCGCCTCCAAGCGAGGCACCGTGATTCCCCCAAAGTGAAGTGCGCACAGAAAAGGGAAAAACCAAGGGGCCACCCTGACCAGAGCTGGGACACCACCAGGCACTGTGGTTGCCGAGCTGAACACCGTTAAGCCAACCAAGGTGTTTTTGTTTTTTTGCATGCATGTGGAACAGGCGATTGCATCCTGCTGAATTGTTTTTGATTGTTTTCCCCGATTACTGTTCTGCTCGTTCCCACAAATCACGGTTCAGCCGCGCAGACACAGACCCCCGGTGGTATCCACGTCCTCGTAAAGAAAGACGCGTCAGTCGGTCATTAGTTTCACATGATTAGCTGTATGGCGGTGCAACCAGACCCGAAACCGTCACAGCTTCAACTGGAAAGACGTCAGTGGGTGACTGGAGAACGATCAAGGAGGACGTTCGCAGGCCATCTCTGAACTCTGTGTCTGAAATCACTTACTTTATTTACCGTTTTTATTAGACTGTCCAAATTCTGAGTGCAAACTCGATGCTCTACACACTGCAATGCCTCAGAATTTCCATAGTGGAACTTTTCTGCCACCTGCAGTTGGTTTCAGTTGGATGTTGCCAGATCTGTGTCTGGGCAAATAGCGACAGATATCTTCACCAGCTCCCCAAACGCTCTTTTGGAGCTTTATCTGTGGGTACTCTTTTCATTACAGCTTCTTTCAGTCCTGTGGACTTTTTACTACATTAATCCCTGTGTTGTACTGAATTCCTATGAGAACTTAATATTGATTTTTCTCTGGGTATACTTCCTTTTGTGAATCCAGTGATTTTGTCTTGTTTATAGAATCTCAACATTTTCTGAAGGCTCTTTTGTGAATCACAATCATTTGAACTTGTTGCTCAGTACCGTCTTCACAGGTTCAAAATTGTTTCCAGTGTAAACCTCAATCGTCTATAGTGAGGGCAAAAGAGGAACCAAAAAACAGGCGAAAGTTACAATCTAGCAACATTTGCCTATTGCCGCTAACCTCAAGACCACCCGGCTGTCTCCGTGCCAACAGTAAAGTCTGCTGATAAAGAGGGTGGGCTAAAAGTTGCCAGTTAGTGGACCGGATTTTTTTATATATATATATCCATTTTCAGTCAGCAGACTTTGTGAACTGTCCTGATCCCTCTTTGAATGTTGCTTCCACCTCCCACTGCTTCAGAAAGTGGCCTTATTCCCACACCCATTGTCTGATTATCCTTTTTGAAACCAACAGAGCCAACCCCTTTCAAACCCGTCAGATTTCTCATACCACTTTTGATCAACAAGAAACCGAGAGGAAGAGACGGAAGAGCGTGTGAT
Source organism: Nannoperca australis (assembly GCA_036023655.1). Lineage (NCBI taxonomy): Eukaryota > Metazoa > Chordata > Actinopteri > Centrarchiformes > Percichthyidae > Nannoperca > Nannoperca australis. Next base: position 6,293 of record JAVQJD010058604.1, read on the forward strand.
TTGAGGAAATGAAAATTTGACTTTTATGATGATGCAAGAACGAGAGCGGCAGTTTTTCAGAGGGTGCGTGTCTGTCCCAGAATCGATTCCAATTCGATTCACTCATTTTAAAAAGCACAGTAAGTATTATCCACAAACCACAAACAGAATACATGTTCTATCTGTGTTTCCCATATACTGCAGCCCCTCATCCATTTGCCCCCACCTGCAAAGTTATACCTTTGCTCCAAATAAATTCTCATTCTGAGGGAAACACCGGTGCACTGGTTTTCTTTAAGAATTGACCGATGCGAGGTCCAGACACCACCTTTTTTGGTCCGTGTGTTTCTGTCAGATTGAGGGTCACAGACGGGGGAGGGGGGTGGGGGGTGAGAGAGAGGAGTGAAAGAAGGAGCTTTGCGTATCTCACTCTAAAGTTGGGGTCAATGAGGGGCAGGGTGGCGTCCAACAGAATGGCTCTAGAGCTGGGAAACTGCAGGTTAGACAGGAGGGACAGTTAAATACATCCTGCCCGTTCTTTCAAACGTGCCGTCCTCTGCTTCACAAACGAAAATGGATGAAAAATAACAGTTAAGTGAAACAAATAAAGACACACACACACACACACACAGGGCCAAAATACACACACATGCACAAACAGGACCTATAGGCATGTATTTATTGCGGGTAGATGTCAGTGCGATGGGGCTGCCGCATAGCACAGCGACGTGAGCGGTCAGAGGTTCGGTGCCTTGGTCGAGGGGGGGGGGCCTCGGGTTCCCAAGCCAAGCCAAACCGAGCTACTTTCGCCTCCGAAAGCTAAATCCTTTCTTTATTTTTGCCTCCTTTTAGTCCCTCAGGAAAGACGGTTCAAACATCCTCTCCACACGCGACGAACTCATTAACTCATTCAGATTATCTGGTTCAGTTCCGCTGGGTAAAAGTATTTTGAATACACGAGACGTGAGAAATTACCTTCTCCAGTTGTTCTATACAGATGGTGTGGGCGACTATCTTACAGGCAGCACACTTCCTTCGACTGGCAGACCTTTGCTAGAATAGAAAGAAAGGGGAGAGAACATGAAAAAAGTAATGAAAACAAGAATATATATATAAAATAACAAATTTAGAAATGTGGCTTATGATCCTCAGCAGTACCCTGCAGGAGTGACGTTTGAACAGACAATACATGAGGCAGAAATGCCGTCTCTGACCACTGGGGGTCAGTCTTATACTGCAAAAGAAAAAAGTGAAATGCTGTTGGCTAAAACCAGAGCCAGAGAAATGATATGACATGATAATGTGTGACACTTGACAACTCTGAACTTAATGTGACACACCGTACAGCCATATGTCGGACCTTGATATGAGCGGACGTGAGTAAAAATATATAACGCAATGACGTTGACCGTGTTTGATGACACTGGGAAGGCGGTCTTTTTTTTTATACCTAAATGTATCAGAGTGGGTTATCCCGCATAGACCTCCACATAGAGGTTGAGGTGAAAATGAAGCACAGACTGCCCGAAATTCAAGGTCAAGAATAAACTAACGTACTCAAATCCTTCGCAGTGTTTCCCATCTGGACTCAGCAACATGATCCCTTACAGCACGGTTAAGAAGCTCAACTACTGTTGCTTCCGCCTGCTTTTCGCATCCTATCACTATAAATAATTGTTGCAAAATCTTTGCACGGTCTGAATCTTGGATCCAGACTAATGTAGTAGAACCCCTGCTTCAAATGACTTGACGCTCAGTCCCTACTATTGCGCTCCTCTGGTCACTCCAACTTTGTCCAGACCCTGGTAGGGTTTTACCGATCTAAAACCACCTGTGCTACTTTCGGAGAAGATAATGACTCATCCGTTCAAACTGTTGACGGCGTGTTTGTAGATTATTATTAATTATTAAGTAATTTGTTTGTAACCTGGATGAACGGGTCCCGTTTACAAGCACTTCAGATGTTTAGCCGGTTAAGATATTGAGGGAATGTGTGACGGAAAAATGTTGCCAGTGAACGTTCAGCAGTTGTGGATGTGTAAACATGTAGACATACAGTAAGTGTGTCCAACCTTTTGACTGGTAATGTAAATGAGTCATATCTTTATTTACAAACAACCAGCACATACGTTTATCATATTGCTCGACCCCCTAAATTATTTTTGGCAGTCCGGTGCAGGCTTGTGATGCTCCACTGATTTCCTGTTGGCATTGTTGATTGCTTTTGATTGGATAGCACTACGGATGTTTCCCAGCAACTGATTTGCCAACACTAAACTCTTGACTAGCCAAGACATTCATTAAGTTTGAATGGATTTGTTAAACAGTAGTTTGAAACCAGCCAGTACTAAGAGCTTATGGACTACTTCAACTAAGTGATGGGTTCACAAACAGGGTTTGCGGGGACATCTGATGTTGATCCACCAGTCAACTTCAATATGTAAATGTCTGAAAGAAGGAATTATTTCATGTTTCATGTTGGAAATGTTGAAAAAACAATTTTATTAGACGAGACCAGCACGGGGAAAGATGTTTTTTTAACAGTCTGTTATGGTTTTATTGACTGGGACTGCGATTCACTTCTCTTGGTACAGCCTGAAGTAACCAATAAAACACTAGATTTTCCAGGTAGATTTACAATTGAAAGTCGGTAGAACGAGGGAAAGGTCATTTTTAGGCATTTTATTATGAAATCATCAAACACAGGTTTTTAATAATCATTGCCCCCCATAGTAGAAACTAATCCCAGACTGGTTGCTCCAGTTTCACCCTGTAGAATCCTGTAGGCTTTTTACATCAGAAAAGTCTTGGACACACTTTCCCATTCAAGTGTGTCCAAACTTTTATAAACATATGGTCTGATAAAGCGAAGAAAAACATAATCAGTGGAAAATGATGCCTTACCCCAACACCTTTTGCTAAATCGAAACAGCTGCGTGTGAAGGTAACCTTTAGAAAAAACGTTGTTGAGAACACAAAGAGGGAGACAGAAGATATAATCGGTGTCATACTAACCAGCGCTCTGGCGATACAGTGTTGTTCTCCCACATAACAGTAGTCTCCAGACACATTTGTCTCAAACCAGATATGATCTCCGTACAGAGCCAACTCCTGCGGAGACAAACGCACGGGAGAGAGGGCCCAGAGGAGGGCACCTTGTTTCATTGTCACAGGAAAAAAAGATGACGGGTCAATGACGAGGCACAGAAGGAATCATTGTGAATCCAATGGCGGTGAATCCCGGCACATTAATTGAAACTGTCGCGTCATACTGATACCCGTACACACAGACTCACAGTCCAATCCACAGCACTGCAGATATTTGCTTCTGGGTCGGTCCTGTTCAGAGACGATGTACTGGGCTGACTGGGCAGATGGTGCAGGCCGGACTTAGCTATCGCCTTCCTGGAGAAACAAAGAGAGAGAAACGTGCGAGTGCTTTTTTTGTCCAATTCCCCCCAAAAAAGGCAAGAAAATATGAAATGTAAGTCTGAAATCTCCCTGCGTGACACTGATTGGAATGTTTCTGACTAAAATGTAACTGAAAGGGGTTGAAAACTGAGAAAATGCAATAGCTAATATTTAGAAACATATTTTAACAATGTGAACTCTTCCTGATCAAATTTTTTTTCCACTGAAACCAAACATACCAAACATATTCAAGAAGAATGTAACACTAAGTAAACTGCGGTTGTGAAGCTCACTAATGTTCACTAATGCTTTTAGTGTTTTAATGTTTTTTTTTTAAAGGATCTTCTCTAAAGTCAATTGATTCAAATCCAAAAGAAACAAATTAAAACATTTTAA